>BLKR01005531.1:0-78140 GCA_011170035.1 Teleogryllus occipitalis | reverse complement strand
GATAAATTCTTAAAAAGATATTGGAACGAAAGCCACAAGTTTGATCTAAAATACAAATTAATGAGTGAAAGGTATAAGAAGGGTGGAGCCGAGAATATGTGTGACTTCGCAACACGTAAAATAGCAGCATTCAAGGCATGCGAAGACAGAATGGATAGCAATGAATTAATTAGAATTATTATTCGTCAGTTGCCTGTAAATATCCAAAATTTATTGTGGAACTCCATGCCTATTGATTCTGAGGATCTGGTCGAACGTTTAAGTCGATTCGACCAGACATTGAATAGTGATTATGATCGTAGTAACGGGTATCAATATAATGAAAGCAGGAACGAGAATAACAATGGAACAGGAAAAACAATGAATAATTACAACCGCCAAGGAAATTATAGCTCAGAAAGAAAGGATGACAGGGGAAATAGTACTAAAATGGAAAATAAAAAGACAGGAAACGGGTATCCGCGGAGGTTCAAAGAGGACAATAAACGGGAACATGTGGAAATTAATGCGATTGAACAGGAAAACTCCCAGTGTTCGAAGTAAATGGGCGGGATACTTCGAACGATGATAATGAGGGCGTGATGGTTCTTAAGGAGTTGAATAGCATTGAAGTATCGGCGGAAGATTTATTAAGGGAAGATACGGACGAACAGGCGGAGAATAGCACGTGTTTAATTTTGAAGGGGATATTTCGGAATATACCTGTAGACATTTTAATTGACACAGGTGCTAATGTTTGTGCAGTGTCGGAAAAATTATATGAGCAGTTAAAGAAAAAGGGAAATGAAATTGAGGAGCTACCCACTAGGAGTTTGGATATTCGGACAGCTAATGGAAGGCGCATCGAAACGAGAAGTCGGCAAATTTGGGTGGAAGTGGAAGTCCAAGGGATGACAATTCAGTTTCCGGCAATTGTAGTGAAGAATTTGATTCGTCCGATTATTTTGGGGATTGATGGCCTAAAAATGTATGACGCCAAGGTCGACATAGGTAACAGGAGTATATTGTTACGAGGTGACAAAGGGCAACAACATTGTTTAGGGATCAAAGACCAGGAGGGCGAAGATATGTGTATTTGCGATATTGCGGAACAAATTGAAAAGACCAGGGACCAGATCCACGCGGCAGCAGAGGGCGCGGTCGACGAAAACGGAATAGATGCTAGTGAAGCAATTGAAATGTTAGTCAATGAATATAAAGATATTTTTGGAAGTTCAAGGGAGCCGGTAAAGGGATATCAATTTAAAATTGAATTGATGGATGCGGAACCTTTTAATCTGAAACAATATCCAATCCCCCATGTATATAAAAGCGAAGTACGTAAACAAATAAACACGATGCTTGAGGATGGTATAATAAAAAAATCAATGACACCGTATGTAAGCCCAATAGTGATTGTTCGTAAGAAAGACAATAAGATCAGATTTTGTGTGGATGCTAGGAAACTCAATAGCAAGACCATCGCTCGTCATGAAAAACCGCCGAAATTAGATGAAATGATGTGGAAGGTAAAAGGAGCTCGGATATTCACGGGACTGGATTTTACTGCGTCGTACTGGCAAATTGGACTACACCCAGAATCGCAAAAATTTGTCAGTTTTTCATGTGAAGGCAATACGTATAGTTTTCAGAGGATGGCCTTTGGATTAAAGAATAGTGGCGCAGCTTTAATCAGTTATTTGGACGATGTAATACCGGATGAGCTAAAGGAAACTACTCTCATGTACGTCGACGATATTGTGTTATTCTCTGCCAATATGTTTGAACATTTAAAGAAGTTGAAAAAACTATTCGAAATCTTTCGGAAGTATAATTTAAAATTAAATATTGGAAAATGCCAATTCGGGAGGAGGAATATAAAATTTATGGGGCACGTCATATCGGATCAAGGAATGTCGATGCAAGATAAAAAGAAAGAAGTGATTAAGAATTTTCCACGACCTCGGAATGTAAGGGAAGTTAGAAGATTGATTGGGGTGTGCAATTATTATTCCCGGTTCTGCAAAGGTTATTCAGAAATTATACACCCAATAATAGAATTGCTAAAGAAGGGGAGGAAATGGGCGTAGGATACAAAATGTCAAGAGGCGTTTAAAAAATTAAAAGAACTATTTGAGAAGACATTTTTGATCAGTTATCCAGATTTCGACAAAAGAATGTATCTACAAGTGGATAGTAGTGGATTTGCCATGGGAGCTGTGTTGTTCAAATACGACGAAAAGAATAAGCAGAGAATAATCGCCCTAGAAAGTCGTGTTTTGACCCTTGGCGAACGACTTTTTACTACCAGTGAACGGGAAGCTTTAGGAATTGTGTGGGCTACGCAGAAATTACGGGCTATATTAATTGGACGACCATTTGCCGTCATTACGGACCACAAGGCCCTAATTTTCTTAATGAGAAGTCATTTGAATAACGATAGATTGTTGAGATGGTCACTATGGCTTCAACAATTTGATTTTAACATCCAATATTGTGAAGGCCGTGATAACGTTTTGCCCGATTATTTATCGAGAATCAGGATAAAGGAAAAGGAAGGTAGTGTGGAACCCGATATTAATGCTATCCAGTTAACGGAAATACGACCGAAATGGACGAAGGAGGAATTAGCGAAAATTCAAAGAGAGGATCCTGTGGGGAGGCAAATAATTGAGCATTTTTCGACGGAAGATAACGACCGACGGCAGGATGATCCGAAATTTTCAATGTGGAAGATGTACGAGGGGGTATTATTACATCGGATTAGGAAACGAGGGACGCAGTATCAAATTTGGATACCAGAAGCGCATAGGCGAGAACTGATTCTATCTACGCATCAACATTTCGGCCACTTTGGATGTAACAAAATCGAAGTAATACTAAGATCAAAATGCTATTGGAAAGGCATGGGGCGACAAATCCGTAAGCAAATCAGTAAGTGTGACGTCTGTCAGAAAACCAAACAGCCCAATAAAAGGTATGAGGGGAGCAGCAAAGCGATAATACCTACGTCAACTAAGGAAATATACGCTGTGGATCTTTATGGACCAATGCCGAAATCCAAATTTGGGAATCAATATTTGTTAGTAATAATGGATGTTTTTTCTAAAATCACAAAATTATATCCCATTAGAAAGGCGAACGCACAGAGTTGCATTACGCAATGCCACAAATTTTTTGAAGAATTCGGTATACCTAAAAAAATTATTAGTGATCTGGGGACGCAATTTACTAGTGGAAAATGGGAACAAGACATGGGAAGAATTGGTATCCAAATATGTTACACGACGGTACGGAATCCTCAAGCTAACCCCAGCGAAAGAATTATGAAGGAGATTTCGCGTTTATTTAGAGTCTACATTTCGGAAAGCCATAACCGATGGATGGAGGCCGTTCCAGTATTGAACTACGTTTTGAATAATGTTCCGCATGGGAGCACGCGAAGCACGCCTATAGAGGTCCACATGGGTAGGAAAGAAAAAAATGATCCGTTTCGAAGGATTGGGATACCACCAGATATAAGTGGGATCCCAGATGATGTGAGAGATACGCGAATAATTTATGACAATTTGAGGGAGGCAGCAGCCAAAAGAAAGCTAAAACAGAAGCAATGCTTTCGAGGCGAGTATAAGGAGGGTGATGAAGTGTTAATTAGAGTACCTCAAGTGTCGTCAGCGGATAAGAAGCTATTTTATAAATTTTTCCCGTTGTATAAAGGTCCGTACCGAATTTGTAAAGTATTAAGCAAGAATGCTGCGATTTTGAATGATGAAAACGGACGACAAATGGGAATATATAACTACAGGAACATGAAGCCGTATATGAGGGACGACACGCATGATTAAATATTCTGGTCATGACAGAGATTTGTAAATAGTTGTAAATATTAGGAGTAATAGTTTTTATTTTGTTATTGTTTTGTTGTTACGTGTATTTTGTCAGTTTGTGTAGGGAGTTTAATTTAATGTGTATGTGTATTCAATGAAGTTAATGGGGAGCAAATATTAGGCAGATACGGTTATTAGAATACCTGGTGAAATGGTTATTGTTGGCACATTCCGAAAGGAAAATGTAAATAGTTTTAAGGCAGCAAGAAACAAGACCTAGTGCAGTGCAAAGTGTAAAGTGTTAATGTCGTTTAGTGTGAAGAAGCAAGAAGAAAGTGTTCAGTTTTAGTCTTGTCATTTAGTTAGGTTGTAGCAAACCAAATGACGCTTGGAGAGGGGAAGCTGTGACATACCGATATGTCACATGAATATAAACTAACATTTATTTGAAGACAATATGGTGGAATATGCATTAAGAAGTTTAGACGATCGAAAGGTTAGCTACATCAAAATATAACGAACGCATGGATTGGCTGGGTGAGAGAAGGACGGTCAAATGTTATGAAAAAAAAGAAGGGAGTTTAATAGGAAGCTTCGAGGGGTGAATCATGCAAGAAGAATTCATTCTGACCGGCATCGCGTGTCTGAACGGATCGTGGGTCGTGAGAGGGAGCGAGGTAGTGCAGATAGTCAGAGTCGGGTTATCAGATTGTGAAATTTGAAGGACAGCAAATAATATTGCAGATATTGCATGTGAAAGTAATATTGATGCATAAATTGGGACTTCGTCGGGAGTGGTAATCGAGTTATAGGTTTCGGGACTATGTCATAGGACGTAATCAGGACTGATAATTTTGATAGTTTGACACCATCTTGGATAGGAGCAGAAGAGGATTTCTTGGAACTTTGGACTACGGCAAGCTCGCAAGATATTTCGACTGAGAAGTCTTCGAGGGACATCAACGAAGAATAGATAAGTTAACCGCGGTATAAAATTCTAAATTCAAAGATATCTTGATCAAAGGCCTAACATTAAAATCATGTATTAAATTCACTATATTGTTTGCAAAAAGGTAACAATAAACTTTGTTAAATTTTGTTCTTTAGAAAAGAAAGTGATCTTTCATTTAGTCAATCCAAACAGTAATGAACTAGGAATTAGAATCATTCTAATTTCAGATTCCCAGCAGCGCTGTATAGTCTGCGGATTCTATAATCCATTATAAAGGTAATAAGGATTATATATATCGTGACCCATTGACCCAGCAAGACGGACGCTAAGATCTTTGCGAGATATTAAAGTAGAGAGGAAATTTGCATATCTCAATATATATATATATATATATATATATATATATATATATATATATATATATATATATATATATATATATATATATATAAAATAATTACGTAGTTCTAACATAAGTAAATATTTAAATATTTACTTATATAGTATTATTTCTTAAATAATTATATAATTCTAACCAAAGTAAATATTTAAATCAGTTTTGCCAAATAAAGGAAGGTAGCAAACGAAAACTCTAGGCCTTTTTTGGAGGGGGTATGACCACCATGCCCCTCCCCTGGATCCGTCACTGGTGCACAGCTTCCTTTCTGCAGTCGCAGTCAGATCCATGTTCTGTGCCCTCATTATATTTGCCCGTTGTGTGTCATTATTTCAATACGTTGTTTTATGCGGCCTCTCTTTCTCCGCCATTACATCTACACCGCATTAACCGCATACGTCTACGTATCTGTCTCCATAAAACGTCTTCCTTGTCCTTTTCTCGTTTTCTTATTTTAGTGCCACTTCTCGCATCAGTGGAAACGGGGCCGCCCTTGTCGCTCTATCCAAGGCCTCATCTTCTCTTACAGCGCTTGAGAACCTGAACCTTTGTAACATCGTCTTTGTACGAGTCCCACCTAATGTCTACACCAGCTTCCTTCCTACTTCAGTCTTCACCTCCTCCTTTGTTGTCAAATCCGCCTTCAATACAATTGCATTCATTTCTTCTCAAACTCTACTAATGCATTCGCTTCATAAAACAATATGCATCAACTTCGCTTTCTTCTGCTGTCATAAATTCGAGTTTCGAGATGCGTTTTTATGTATAAATTGAAAGGACGTTTATAACTAGTCGCTGACTTTAGTTAAAATATTCCTTTGATAAATAAAAATAATATAATGTTACATACTCGTGCCAATATTTTGCACTCTGTAAATCTTGGTTTTAAATGAGAAGATAGCTTCGTAGTGGTTTACAAATTCGAACGGCCACTCTCAGAACTATTTGTTATAGTATTATCAACCCGGTATTGTGCGCGAGAAAACATAATATTGTTAAGCGTTGAGGTTATATCTCATAGAAAATTAAAATAGGTAAAACTCAAAATAGTCATTTTATTTTATCGTGGAATATTTCTATCTACATTCCGTCAACTTAATTTAGATTTCATGATTCTGATCACCCGTGATATGATGGGTGATAGGATGATCACCCTAGGGGTGCCAAGAAGAGTTAAAACTTCAAGTATGTAAAAGAAGGTTCGAAAGTATCTTTTTGAAACTGCTTAAGAAACAACACGGTCCCGCATCTCTCCTTATTCTGACTGAGCTGACTCAGGGTATCAATTGATCTGAGTCACTGCTGTGACAGACCAGGAGTCCTAGTTTTCGAGGCCCGACAGTGACAGGATTTTCGACTCCGGCCACACAGCTGGCGAATTAAGCCGCTGTCTGGTAGAAAATTCTAGCGGCCGGCTGCTCTCATTCGTAATTTTTCGTGTTTTTTACGACCAACACAAGGCAAATGTCAGATTAATATCCTAACAATCGAGCCATGGACCGCGCGCGATATTTCCTTCCTCTTCCTTGAACTTCCTCACCCCTTAACTGTCTTAACTAACTGAACTGTCTCAAAACAAGTCTTAGCTCTCGATATGTGAGGTGCGTGTAAGTACATGTAACTCTCTGTATTTACATGCACTTACACGCACCACACATATCGAGAGCTAAGACTTGTTTTGGCTGGCCGGTGCCTCGCAGGTGGGAGATACCTGGTTGGGGAAACCCCCGGAAGCCGATGTGTAGCCCGGATCTCAGTATTCAGCGGGGGAAGTACACCCCCACCTTTCGTGATAAAATATGCACTAATACAAAGGAGACAAATTACCAAAGCAGTTGATGCGATCACAACCACGATAGAAGCAAACAACCAATGAATAACTTGTAAATTAATATGTTAATAAAACGTCTTGAAGTCTTGCATATTCCTCACATTTTCCCCCACAAGTTCTTATGCCCTCCCCTCCGTGCTAATGCGCAAATTAACTGGAAATTCATACATTTATTTGAAGGGTTTTATAAAATGAAATATTTCTCTAAACCTTTAGGCAGGTAGTCCAGAAGTTTCCTGGTCGGAATTCGGGGAAAATTCTTAATAGCTGGAGTATTTACACGAGCGAAAACACCATAAATGTAATAGAAATGCTCAAAATGTTTTTCGCCAAAAAATGCAATCTACAAGATCTTGCTATTGAAATCATTGTTCTCAAAATGAAAACAACTTCATGTAGGACAACTTTGAACGACTGACAACACGTGCTTTGTAGATAGGCAACGCTCCAAACATGTAACAGAACGTCCAAAGAGGTCTTACATTGCAGATTACAGAATAAAAAACATGACTCCTCGCCTCACAAGATGAAGAAAACCTGTTTTATGAACCTTGGACGTTTCGTTTCCAAATGATGCACTGTGGGAGAGAATTGCTGCGCAAAGCATCCTTCACCTTCTACACTGTAACCTCCGAACCTCGATTTTTTTCTCTTTAATCTGTACGACTTAAGGGTAATTCCTTATCAAGTATTAGCACACTTGCGCCGTTTTTGCTTCTTATAAGTAATACAAAGCTGCATCTTTCCCTATATATTGAATTTCTTTAGGATTCTTTGAATTTTATTAATAATAATGAACACAACATTTTTTTCATTTGATCTACATTCTTGTCTTATAAAAATGTCTCTTTTATTTAACAATAATAAACTTGTTGAACTGTACATCGTAAGGCCGATATGAGATATACTCTCATTTTGAGAGGTATTAAGTTAAGTTGTTAAATACGGGATTAAGAATTTTTGAAGAATTGCATGTTACAATTAAAGGTTCTAATTGATCAATAGAAGTTGGTGAAAACTATGGCGATCTTTACATAATTACTCGTATTTGAAAGTACGGAATAAACCACAGAGCTAATGTTTTTACAATCATTAGAATGCATTTACAATCTAATTTTAATGATTTTCTGCAGTTAAGGGGAAGTATTTATATTTTAAAATGTATTAAAAACTTGTACATGTAGTACGTTTTGGTCGTTTTTTTAATATGAGAGTCAATAAAATTAATGTTAATTACTTTTCTGAAACTACTCCTAAATATTTTTGCAAAAATATTGCCAAAACTTGGCTTCTACGGAAAAGCAATATCATTCCTTTTAAAGTCGGTGCTGCGAAGACCATCGTAATATAAATAATTTATCTTTTCATTTTATCATTACTCTCCAATTTTAAGATCATCCCTATATAGTATTTGAGTAACTACTCGAGTGTGCAGATGTCCAGTTCCGTCATTCACGGCTTGACAAAATCCGGAACAACAATCCAGACACGACGCGTCTCGGACTGAGCGAGCGTGGGGCAAAACGATGGTCCCCCGCTCGCCCCTGCTCCTCTCTCTCCCCCCACCCCCGCCGCCACCGCCTCCGCCAACGCCACCGCTTAAGACACCGTTCCGCCATCACCACCGCCTCCGCAATCGCCTCCGCTTACGTTTCCACCCCCGTCTTCGTCACCACCTCTCCTTCGCCTCTGACTTGGCAACCGCCTTCACCTTCGCCCCAACCTTCGTCGCCGCCATCGCCTCCTCCTCCCCCTTCGCCACCGCCTCCCCCTCCACCTTCGCCTTCGTCTCCGCCTTCGCCTTCGCTTCCACCTCCGCCTCCTCGACTGCCACTGCCACCGCATCAGCCTTCACCATCGCCTCCGCCTTTGGCTCCGCCTCCGTCTTGGCGTCTGTTTCCGCCCCGGGCTACTCCTTCGCCTCAGTCACCGCTGTCACCGCCACCTTCGCCGCCGCCTCCACCACCGCCTTTGTCTCCGCCCCCGCTCCGCCTCGCCTTTCGCCAGCGACTCCGCCTCTCGCCGCAGAGGAACAGTCCCCACCGCGCGGACCAAGTGAATGTGGGGCAAAGCAGCAGACGATGGTCCCTCGCTCGCCCCTGCTCCTCTCACTCTCACCGCCTCCGCCGTCGCCGCGGCCGATGTCGCTGCCGCTACCCCCGCCTGCGTCACCGCTACCGCCTCTGCTTCCACCACCGTCTTCGCCAAAGAGTATATATTGGTCTCCGCCAACGACCCGCCTTGGCCACCGCCATCGCCCCCCGTCCGCCGCCGCCCCCCGTCCGACGCCGCCGCCTCCGCCTTCGCCTTCGCCTTCGCCTTCGCCCCCGCCGTCGCCTCCGCCTTCGCCTCCGCCTTCGCCTTCGCCTTCGCCTCCGCCTTCGCCTCCGCCTTCGCCTCCGCCTTCGCCTCCGCCTCCGCCTCCGCCGCCGCCTTCGCCTCCGCCTTCGCCTCCACCTTCGCCTCCGCCTTCGTCTCCGCCTTCGCCTCCGCCTTCGCCTTCGCCTCCGCCTTCGCCTTCGCCTTCGCCTTCGCCTTCGCCTTCGCCTTCGCCTCCGCCTTCGTCTCCGCCTTCGCCTCCGCCTTCGCCTCCGCCTTCGCCTCCGCCTTCACCTCCACCTTCGCCTCCGCCTTCGCCTCCGCCTTCGCCTCCGTCACCGCTTCCGCTACTGCCGCAGCAGCCGCCGTCTCGCCTTTCGATCCTGAGGTCAACTGACCACTTTCCTCTGCCGCCTCCCTCCGACACGACCCAATGGAGCAGTAACAGCTGTTTCAGCGAGAAATAAGCTCAGGGACGGTCAGATTAGCGGTTTTTTCTGTCAGATGAAATTTTTGCATGAAAGTTACTTGAAGCTCCTTTTATGGAATACATATTTAGTAAAGAAAGCACAAGTGAATTCACGGACAAGAATAGACACTATAATTAAATGTATTTACGAAAAATAAAATTAGGGCGATCATACGAAGAGAATTAAAGATTACACTCATCATTACCATTTTGGTAAGTTAAATTTTATCACTACGATAACGGAATATAAGAGCCTTAGTTATCCAACTACTGGAAGTAAAATTTAATTTTACTTCTAGTTTTTTGGACAATCCAGTGCTCCCCAAATTCCTAGTCTGTAGGCTTCAGCTTTTAAGAGTACAAAGCTCATTCGATCACTTCCAGGCACGCTACCACTTATCAGTTATAACCGAATGACCTCACATATGGGTTTGATTCTCGTTTTCCTTTTTTGTAGATGAGCATCTTTTGGTTTGATACGTGGATCAAAAGTGAAGTAGTAACTCGATCACAGGCAGTACGTTATATAATTTGACTCCATGACGTAATATTATTACAAAGTAATTTGCCTTTTGGAATGCGGCTTTCACGCATAGTCAGTGGTGCATATAGCGCTTCAAAAGAAAGTGGAAGAACCGAGGGTTAGATATGACTCGCTTCCATCATGAATCGTAGTATCATCATATATTAACATCCACCAGGTGAGATGGCTCAGTACAAAAACGGTTGCCACTGCAGCGTTTCTGACCAGGAGGTGCCAGGGTTCGAGTGCAGGTGTCGGATTTTTAGATAGATTGATTGATTGATTGATTGATTTTTTGTGTTTCCGGGCACGTCAACGGCTTTGGTCATTAGTCCCGTAAGTGTAGTGCATGTTTTTCTCGGGAGATGGCGGTGATCTTCCCCCGCTGGATGGCGAGATCCGGCACCGACCTACCGTCGGCTAGTGAGGTTTCCCCCTAACCAGGACTCTTCCACCAGCGGGGCACCGTCCCAGCCTAGACAAGCTCTAAGCTCCCGACCGGTCTCCCGGAATATGTGGTAGTGTAGTGCTTGTTAGTTTAAGTGTGTGTCTGTAAGGGGGAGAGGATAATACAAGGAAGAGGAAGGAAAAATCGCGCGCGGTCCGTGGCCCGTTTGGTAGGGTACTGCTCCGGCATTCGCCTGGTGATCGGAGAAACCACGGAAAACTACCGATCAGAGCAGCCGGCCGCTAAAAGTCTCCTCCAGACAGCGACTGAATTCGACCTAGCTGAAAAGTTAGTGTCGAAAATCCTGCCGCCGTCAGATCTCGAACCTAGGACCTCCCAGTCAGAGGCGCTGCAGTTACATCAGGTGATGCACTGAGCTACCGGATTTTTAGATTGAATGCAGCTGCTTTCTGCAGGATAATTCCGGCGTCGTGACTCGCCAACTGTTCTGATCTGTAATTTTCCGTGGTTTCTCCGATCACCTACTAGGCGAATGCCGGATTAGTATCCTAACAAACGGGCCACGGTCTGCGCTAGATTTTTCCTTTTGCATCCTTGTACCCTACTCCCCCTTCGCAAATCCTCACACGTACATACACACACACACGTACATGTAGAGCACGGAACATGGTGACATGACGTAACACAATTATATGCACTGCACCACCTCACATGTCGAGAGCCCAGTCGCGAGCTTGTCTCGGCTGGAGCAGTGCCCCGCTGGTGAGGTGTTTCGACGCTAGATCTCACGATGCAGTGTAGAAGAAACACCTCCCAGGATTCACGTTACACACTTACGGGGCTAATGAATATTTGGTGCCCTCGGAAACACGAAATAATAAATCATATTAATACAGCCCCGCTGCTGTTATCCAATGGAGCATCATCTACATTTTAATTCACTACAATAATTGCAAATCCATGCGAATCATTGTTAGTAAATAACAGCTCTATCAATGATTAAAACAGGACTGATCTCAAAGAATTTCTCTCCTTTTGAAGCCCCTAGAGTAGTGGATTTATTGTTATGTGGATGTTGAATTGCTTTATCAACGTTTTTTCCTTTGTGTGAGAAAAGAGATTAAAAAACATGAAATTAATATGCCACTATAAAGATAATGAAAACATACGCACGAGTGAGTAGATTAAACTTCTACAAATATATTTAAGAGCAGTAGTTCTTCTCATACTGAACGATAATAATGGTTTTAATATTTTATTAACTCTGTATGATAGAAGTAGGGATATTCGTACAAACATGTTTCCCAGTCTTAGCATTACTGTTCTATAGCTCAACTTATCAAATCTTCAACCAGAAGATAATTATCTGCGAAAGGTAGATTAATTGGCTACATAAATCTGTGTAATTATCCACTATCGAAGTCTTTAGTTACAATTAGCATAGTCTCAGATTTTCATGAAGTTCTTCGAATTTGATCTGGGAAGCCTCTCCAACCTCGGAGAGGGAGGTTGCACTTCAGGGCATGCCTTGCGGATTTCTCCCACTGAACTACTCAACGCAAAACAGCAACAAAAAACCGGCCACACCAGTTCATTGAACCTGGAAGCCCGCGGAACGTCTGTTACGTCATTTAAATTGCCAAAAACTGGCTCTCTTACCTGACGACTGAACCACCCTGCTTAGGGACGTCATGGGCACATGTCAAAAGGGTCACATTCCTAACGGAGTTAGTTGGCAGGAGCTCTTGTAGCGCTATCGGTTAGTACTGCTATAGAATGATTTCACCGAACATGGAAATTGGTGAATTCCTTGACCTCTTTGGTCAATGTAAGCTTTGACTAAATTTCAAAATTTAAGTAGTATATGACTTAGTGTAGGGATCACAGAATTTTGAAAATGTGCACACAATTCACTTTTCCCCATAGCACGTCATACGCAGTTTTTTACTGTTTTTTTGACGTAAAATAAATAAATAGACTATCGGTTGTCTCCACAAGATTAAAATGTAAAGTTGGGGTTCACGATGAGAGAATTGTTTTTCTAAGTTTTCAGAGTTTCTTGGGACCCTAACAAGAAAAATATTATAAAATAATTTCAAACGAGTTTTAATGTCGTAAGCGTATTGCAAATTAAAAATTGGCGAAAACGATTTATTATGCAACACAGTTAGGGTACCAACGAAGGAGTTCTTTTTGAAGATTTTCTTGCAAAAAAGGGATCTGCTGCTTTACAGTGTATGTTATAGAAAAATACGGTGTTCAAACTACTCGTAGTATATACATATACACTATATCGGTATAAGAAGGAGTTTGTGTAGCGAGGACCACGCTCCAGACGCCTTCAACCCCCAGGAAAGATCCAGGTACTCACTGGGAAAGGAGGCTGACTCGACCTGAGAACCGTCATGAATGGAAATCGCAAGTCCCAGTCTACGCCGGGATTTGAACCTGGATCCTTCAGGTTAGGAAGCCAGTGCCCTACCACTGAACCACCGCGTCTCAGTAAATATTATATAATTAATCCAATGCAGATGGAGGACGGGGGGGGAGACGACAATGAGAATGAGTCTTGTCGTTTCTTCCTGACCCCTTCATTTACAATGTCGGAAAATCTTGAGGAAACTGTGTGCTACACAAGGATTATTTGAACACTTTCTTTTTCATTATGAAACTAGTTAGAATACTTGTGTACTAATAACTATTAGTAGAACACAAGTTATGTACTCGGATATCAGTTTCGTTAAGTTTGAGTTTCTCTTACCGAAGTGAATAAAAATCCCCATTATGCGCACCTTGACTGACTGGATGTAACCTTGGACTCGTTTTCCTGCATGAGGAAATCTGGCACGAGGTAGTCTGACAACTTGATCGCGAGGATGGATAGCATGTGCAAAATCGTACGCCTCTGGCTGCAATATTTTTCTCTTTTCTCAGAGGAAAATCAAAACAACAAAAATAAAAAATCTAATTTTCAACTGAAATTTTTCCGACAAATGAATTGCTAATACTGCAACTGTTTTCACCATTAACTTTAACTTGCAAATTGTCGATAATGGATTATGACTGATATTAAGAGTTTTTACGGTTGAATATTTTGGCAAATCACTTAATTTTGAGCCGAGCAGTAAGACCAGTAAAGAAATTCCTTACTAATGGTTTTTAGTTAATTTTAGTCCCATGAATGAAAAAAAAAATTTTTGATATCACTTAGTTCTCAGATAGCGTAAAGGACACTTAGGAGAATGGTGCAGGTCTCATGTTCGTTGAAATCCTAATTTTTTTGAAAATTGCAAAAGTGAAATTTTTTGGGACGTCTTCCTACAACTTTGTATAGTATTGAAGGTAGAGATTTTTTCTCTTAATTAAATCTGTTCCTTAAAGACGGATCTTGAAATAGGTACATGATCAATTTTTCGACAATATGAGTAGTTCTCGCGTAATTTGGCGCAAAATAGTAGCAAAGTTTAAAAAATTAACATTTTTTTCTCAACACTACTCAAATGTTTTTCAAAGATAGAAGGAGAGGTGCTTAAAAGAATGAAGTATGTATAATTTTCGGTGAATTCTCTGAATTTTCAAAAAAAAAAATTATATTAAAATAATGCGAGAAAGTATGTGCTGTTGGAGCACCATTAATTTCAGTGTAAATTTGCGAATTGATGGTAATTTACAAATAGGTACTTAAATTATGATTTTCCACATGCGAGGCGACAGCCATATTTTTTCATGCCACCAAGTGTTTCATCACTTCTGCAGAAAGCATTCTGCCAAAACCGACTTTGCAGCTCGTGTACACTGATGTACTACTTTACGATCAGTACGTAGTAAACATAAGAAGTATTTTTCATCCACGAGTACGAAAAAAATTATTTACAAACCAATTTCCAGAGCTTATTATTGAATGAATCGGTGAGAGAGAATCATACGCCACTCTCATGTAGTTTTGAGATATTGCTGGTTTAATGCTTGGCTAAAACATAAAATTCATGCGAATTGCGAATAAAATTCATGCAATTTATGCGAAGACAATCAGCCAAGTCTCATCCTACGAGTGTAAATCTACAATTCTGATTGGGTTGAAGATCACTATATAATATTATATATATATATATATATATATATATATATATATATATAATATAAGATAATCACTATATAATATATTGTCATATAGAATCATAGTGTGGTGAACTTGGAAACCTGAAAATTGCGGCCTTGTGACTCTCTCTGGCTGACTTCAGTTACACCGCCTGTTTGCGCCTTGAGCTTCAATAACGAGCCGTGGGGCTTGGCTTTGTGCGCAGGGGTGAAGAAAATCCTGCGTGGTGTGAGCGGCCGCTTCCTGTCCGGAGAACTGACCGCCATCTTGGGCCCGAGTGGAGCCGGCAAGAGCACACTGCTCAACATCCTCGCGGGATACAGGTACGACAAGCTTTTCATAGTCACTTCAACCTGGTGGTTATAATCTCCCAAAATTACTAATTATTTCAAACATCAGAGATATATTATTATTATTATTATTATTATTATTATTATTATTATTATTATTATTAATCCTTTTTAAAGGTGCACTGCAGAGACAATAATAAGCTTTTCACAGTTACTTCAATCTGATGATTATAACAACACAAAATAACCAGTTATTTAAAATATGAAGATTTTCGTAATATTGTTAATATTATTATTACTGTTATTCGTTTTTTAAATTATAGGCAATAAATTCTGTTCTAATGAGAAAATTATTACTTCTTTCGAATGGTTAAAATATCTACTGGACAATGTTTCGGATAACATTTGTTTCCATCATCAGCTTCTGAAAAATCGTTAAAAGTCACACATCTCAAATTGGAAATGCTGTAGTAGATATCGAAATATTCTGCCTTCCCGCAAGGGACTCAGAGACAGAGATATGGAAGCTGCAGTATAGGGAGCAAGTTCGACAGACCTCATTCCTATTTAATTCTGTGTTTGAAATACCATCTAACTTTGGCTAACGATGCCATTAGCAGTCTCATTTCCCAGCTCCATCTGCTCCATTCTTCATCTATGTTTTGACACCGTGATACGTGATAGGAACTGTATGGCTAGTGCAAAAAGTTGGGTTTGAATGTTTCAATTTAGCGAACATGCTGATCTAAGTGGGGACCTTCAAAACTCAAACAACCGGACAGCAAGTCGCAGAAAATTTTAGAAAAATCATTCGTAGCCTACAGGGATGGGCTGTCATTAACTGGTTCGGAGGCTGTCGAGAGAGAATCTTGTTTGTTTGACATTTACTTCATCTTTTCGAACTCATAAGAACAATTTCAGGCCGTTAGACTCCGAATGTAAATAACTCGAAATATTTCCCTCTATTTTCTTATTACGAAACTGATATGAATAGATAGGCTGATAATAATCAGCCAAGAACACCTGTGTTTTGATAATACTTGTTATGAAATTAATCTCAATTTCGTAACTGTGTTATTTTAACTTTAAATAATTGATGTGAACAAAATAATTTATACAATTTGATTAAACATAGCATTGTCTAACCCGTGAATATTAATTGCTATCGTTTTGGTTCAACTTCGTTGAAGTGTTCTTGTTGATTGTTTTCAGCACCTGGAACTTCTTATATATTCTTATAAATTTAAAACATTTTATTCTTTGAAATGCCATTTTCTCCTCCATTCATGTAGCAGATTAAGCCAGTGGAGCTACAACAGCGCGTATTTTCTCGCATTAGTAATTGATACATAAAATTATTATACCCCAGTTTCTAACCATATTAACACATATCAGCCTTCACTTGTAAAAGTAATTACAAATCGTAGCACATTATACGCGAAAACTTAAACGCTACGAACTGTATTCCTTAGACGAAGCTAGCTGTTAAATAATTGGAGTTTTTCTGACGACCCTATACCTGAATGTGATGCAATGCGAATGGAACACTTGTCTCGGTACTGGTTCATGGTTGCAAGAGTGGTGAGTCATACTGGACACGTGTTCTTACTTTTTATGAGCCAACTTAAAGTAATAAACTTACTTTATTTTTTACTGATAGGTTATACCTTGTTATTTGCCGTCGATACGGAGCTTGAAATATACTGCAAAACTTACCTGGATTGAAAAGATCATGGTTACGAGGGAAATATGAAAACAGTTGAATGATGCTACCTGTTGCCTTATGGAGGGAATTATGGGAGGGAAATGCGAAAAGACAAACCGACTCACGTAAACATATAGATAATAGGGTGACAAAAATCCCACGGGCCAAAGGCCCTTAGGTATTTTGTCCCCGTTCGATCATTAGAATCTTTATAACGCCCTTGGTGCATAAGTAACTATTAGGTGCTTGAATGCATAATTGTTGTAGTATCTTTTGTCCATTTGCTTATCAGCGCAAAATATTCTGTTTTTTTATTTATTTGACAATAACATCATTTAATTCTCTGAAAAAATCTGGTAGTATTTATTCCGGATTTTTTTTAACACAGCCAAAGTTCACAAATTAAAACCGAACTTGATGAAATAAATTCGATTGAATTTGCTTATTTATTCTTCGAGTATAAATTAAAAATACACAATAATGTCTGATTTACTCCTTTGCAGACCTTGTCATTTTCTTCGTGAACTCTCCTTGTATTTTGCATATTTTTTGTGAGAAGAATATTGTTTATTCAATTATGTAAAAACATCCGTAATTGAGTAAAATTGAACAAAAAAACATTAGCATACTTTGTTTTCCAAGGTTAATGGTTGTTAAATATTGACAGTTCACTTACAATATTCACAACTAAATCCAGAAGAACTTGTACGTACGTAGCATGAAGTAAAAACTGACTGTTGCATAACACAGCTGTTTCGAAACCGTAGTTGCATAGACTTCTTCCGAGTCGAAGGTCGTTTTTTGCGAAGTAGGCAATGAAGACCACATGCCTTCATATACTTGTATTAATAACTTCCCACGTATGACGAAGATAATTTCCCACTATGATGTCCGAGAATAGTAAAATACAATTAATTTTTTCTGATAAAAATTGCTTATTGTTTTAGTTTTCGTAAAATTGTATTTTCATCTTTGTCTCTAAGGTATTAGGCGTTCAAACATTAAATAAAAATAACTTGATAAATGATATTGAACCTTGTAACCATAAAAGTTTGCGTTCCCATTCAAGACAAAAAAATGTCCAGTGAACACATAGACAGTGGTAAACATGGCACGTAACATGATTTGTTTTGCTTTCGTTTCACTACATATCATAAGCTTCCTAAGATATTATATGATTGTTGATGAAGATTTTTTATTGAAACTACGTGATTGATTTATTTACGAGTGTTGAGAAACTTGTGAAGATCCACTTCTTTTATTATTCATGTTCTAATGTAATGCTCATTTGAAATACTTTAAAACGTTTTGAAATATAACAATTTTAATTTATTTCTTCTGTGAATTTTAAACATTTTTCTACGACGAATTCAGTTCCATTACTCACATTTTTTTCGTAGAAGTCGAGAACTTGTCGCTGGAGTTTCGTTTTCTTACAAACACATGTGACACCCTGCCCATCACACGCTAGGTTGGATCGCTGAATTTGCTTTTCTTGCCCGGAACTCATATTTACGGCCACCCCTGTACATCGTTATTCCAAAACGGAGTTGCTTTTGTGTGAACTTGGTTCTCACCTATGAGAAGCGTAATTTTGAGGAACCAAAGATCATGTTTAAATCGGTTTCACGTGCGAATTCAAAATTCCATGAGATATATTTTTTAAGATTCCAGTAGCTATATGAACGTCACAATATTATACTACTTAGTGTGTTTATGCCATCAGTCTTATAAAGAACATTATATCTCACGTCTTTTGGTAGAATATTTTGTTTCTATATCAACAATTTTTTTTAATTTAATTTTTTAAAATCCAGTTCCCAATTTTGTTGCTACTGATCAAGTTTAGGCACTCTTTTGAGTTCTCTTGTTTCTAGATTTTCTGCAAACTCCATAAAAACATCAATCGTTCTACCCCGCCCCCAAGGAAACTAATCTTGTTGCTAAAGCAGCACGTACTTTCTCGCTCGTACTTTCACGCAAAATTACACGAAAAGTACTCAAATTTTCGAAAAAATGTAGATGTTCTTATTTCAAAATCTATATTTAAGAAACAGATTTCATTACAGAAAAAAACTCCGTCTTCATTATTGTAGTTGTAGGAAGACCCCGATAAAATTTTGATTTTTACAATTATCAAAAAAAAATAGGCAGTAGAACAGGCAGTGGCCTAAGCCGTGAAGTGAAGAAGACTAATTGTGCAATGCATTGGTTGACAGTCTCTGGCAGAATTTGAGGAATTCTTCCCTCTTTCTAAAGAAGTGGGTTTCTCGTTGGAAATTGCCCCAATTCCGCAAAGTTTTTGTCACCCTTTGAATTATGGAAAATAGTAGATATCCTACCAATCTTCAAGAGCGGGAGTAAAATTGACCTCGGCAACTAAGAGACCGATTAGTACGATCAGCTTAACCTAACATTTTGGAGAGAATTATATCTAATGGGCACTAAACAATGTTATGGCGATAGAATGTATTCTGGCAACCCAACACACCCTTGAAGGTCGATTAATACAAACAGGCTTTCTTGTCTTTCTTACTGAACTGCGGCCCTGGACAATAACATTCCTGTTGATATCATTAACTTGTCTCCTCTAAGTATTTTGATAAAGTTTCAACTCGTAGAATACTACACCAACTTCTTCAGTTAAGAATCTACTGGTGATACTACATCACATACTCACGAACAGATCAGTCCAACTTCGATTATGCAATAGTAGTTAGTAGACATCTGATGTTTGGGCACTAAAAAATCGTCTTTTAGGGGTCTCAAACGACATTAAAAAAATCAAGATTAAGAAGAGAAAAGGCACTGTCACAAGTTACATAAACACTATATTGAAAAAAGTTTGTAATTTTTGTGAATATTATTTTGTAAACTTGAATGCACAAAACAAGTTCGCATATTTTAATGTAAACGTATTTTTACATATTTACAACTCTTCTACATTTTATTCTTAATAGTTTGAATTAACCAGTAGTATTTGCATATTACCAGTAACTTTTCAAGGGTCACAATTTCAAATTTGTGACAATTGGAAGACAATATCAGTTTGAATGCGGATAAGGATCTCGTAACATCTATTGATGAGACTGGCATATATTTTAGAAGTCTAACACTAGCAACACTGAAACCTTCTGGGAATTTAAATTTATTTCCACTCAAATTTCGGTGCCCTCGGTGAACTGTCAATCGACCATGTTCTCATAACATGGCTGGTATTTAAGAAATAGGGAAATGGAGAAAAATCAGTTGGTATGCTTTTAGAAATTCTCTCGTATTTTAAAATATAAGTTAGACGTTGGTCGATTTTCTGATATATTAGCATTAAAAATAATACATAAAAGGCAAAAAGACTTAAGAAACATATTTAAACAAAGATGGGACTTATGCTAAAAAAAGCAAAAATAAGCATTATAAAACTTCGTCATACGTCATCATTCGTGCACATATGTTATCAGCTTTTAAATAAGTTCGCTGAAAAAAATAAGCATTTCCCTGAACATCCCATGACTAGTAATTAGACAATAACTCTGCTTTTTTTCTGATGCTATATTGACATTTGACTATTACAATACATTTTTTTATTTTTTGATGCAAGGCAGATTTAAAAATGTTCTGAATTTTTGTTTGGTCCAGAAACAATCAAGTAAACCATAAAGTTTTGAACAGAAACGTTTCCAATGTACGAATGGGTATTATTAACACAATCTACCCACGTTGGGCAAGCCAATTCGAAACGTTCTTATATGCGGGTTTGACAATATTTTGAACTTTAAGCAATTTATTTTTTTTATAATTTTTATGAAAGCCGAACTCCAACGATCTTGTGTGATTGAGTAATATTTCGCGGTTCGACGTTCCATCCAGTACGAACTGGGTATTCTCTGAAAACTTGTTCGGTTGAAAAAATAAAATTTTGACTTTATGAAATAAAGTGTCATTGGGCTGCCGTTATACTTAAATATTATTTATTTTATCAATTAAAGACAATTAAAATTTGATCGTCTGTTTACTCTCCTCTTTGAAATGAATTATTCCATTTACGACGTTCTCCGTGACGCTTACGGTTTGTAAAGGAGTTGTACTGGTGTCGACTGTGTGCTGCTGAAGAGAATAAGGGTCGTATTTATAAACCTCTGCCTGGAGCCTGCCAGGCCTAGCAGGCTGCCAGTGTTCGGTTTTGCGATTTATGAACGGCCCTCAGCCAATTGCAGTCGCCCCTTGCCCTCCCAGCAAGCCCCCAGATGGCAGGTCCCTAAGAGTTCTGCTGGCAGAGCTTCATAAATACGACGATAAGTTCCCACGGTGAGTCCTGACACCCAGCGGGAATCTTCTGTTCGTCTATGATGTTAACATTGGAAAAAAAGTTAATGTCCCTAAATTAATATTAACACAAACTATTTACACTAAATTATTTTCCGAATGACATTTCGGATGGACATTTCTATGTCGACACTAGTTCAAATCGCAAAGTTCTTCCAACATGGATCTCTACTAGGTCTGAAAAGCTTCTCACGTGCTCGCTACGACAACCAAATAGTTTCTGCCAAAATTACGATCTTCATGGAACATGAGACTTCTGTTTTCATTTTTCTTAAATCTTTTTATAAGTAATTTTGCCACTGGCTTCCACCCATCTGCCGACAATCGCCTATCATATATATATATATATATATATATATATATATATATATATATATATATATATAAAATAATCGGCCACGTCCCAAATCAAGGCTCTATTCATTGTAAATCAGGTTTATACAATTTCCCGTATTCACTCTTTCTTCCAGCCTCAAACATTTCTGAGTCTTCATAATTATGTCGTAATATTTGCATCTAATTCTTGCCCAGTCCTATATGGCTACCCTATGTCTACTGTTATTTCCGGGTACGGGTACCAATGTTTCAAAATAATATGTCATTTCATTATTTTTTTAAATCACATTTTCTCTTAGAACATCTGGGTATGTCAGAGTATCTCAGTGTGCATCACCGGCATTACTTAATGTTTTGCCCCTCAGATGACTTTCAACTCCTTGAGCCCGAGGTTCTTGGGATTGGAAGTCACCTTCGGGGCAAAAACGTGTACTTAATGCTCTAGATACATAAATCACTATTACGAATGTTGCATCGTCAATCACTGGCATTTTTGCAACACGGATTAACGATCTCTTTTTTATTGGCGTTACATGATTGGTTGTCTTCCTGCCCCCCCGCACATACACACACATACACAAACCAAAAAAAAAACAACTCAATTACATGGTAGGGTCTGTGGTGAAAAAAGGGGTATAATAGAAGAGATGAAAAAAATAGAAAGTCATGATCTCGCTATAGAAACTCCATAATTTGCGAACTTATGCAGGCCCAATCTACAAGTGAGCAATGAAGATTTCTCTAAAACCTCCTTCTACGATTGCCTCTTGCGATATTGCTTATTCGATGTCGAGAATTGTTGGCTTCTGGCATAGTATTACCCATTTACAATGTGATACAACTGAGGCAAGTCTTAAAATATCAATTCTCCGTCATCACTTGAAGGAATGTCATTAGCTCACGCGTATTAAAACCGAAATGTAATAAATAGTAAACCGAAAATGTCCCCTGTCGGTATTTGGGACCTTCAATACGAATTTTTCTGCCGAAATATCGCCGGTTTTTGCTGCAGAGAAGCAAAATGGCTTTTGCTTCTCTTCGATTGCAGTATGCGAAAAAGTAACTAGTGGTACTAAGAATGGCGCAAATTCCTCCCACTAGTTTTCAATTCTCTTCAACGTGTAAAAGACTACCAGGACCTCTCGTCGCCTCTCCATAGAACCAATGAATAGCGGCTTCGCACACATCGAACGTTGCATAGACATAACTCGATCCTGTACCTTTCCATATTTGCGCATGGTCCTCCTTGGCACCACCTCGGTCCTTGTACCATTGTTCTGGTACAAGGTTTGAAATGGCCTCCACGCCTGAAATATAACTAAAAACATTCAAGTTTGCTTGGGTTTCAAACTCACAGCCTGAGAGACCTCGTATACATTTAGCAGCCCTGATCCCCTTTCTGAGTAGACTGAAGCTCATTCAAAAAAAATATATATCATTAAAGAACTAATTGTGGTAAAAATATGTAATCTGAAGAAAAAATCTTCAATAATGCAGTTATATGAAGGGTTCCAAAAATATGAAACATAATTTTTCAAAATTCAGAGTTAACTGTGAAAATCGAATCTGCGCCAACTTTATAAGCGTATTGCACTCTATTCTACTCCTATAATTCAATGAATTCTTTTCGGCAGGGCTTTGAGTAGAGCTAGATTGCCCGAGAAATACTGAGGGAATTCTTTTTAATGTCTATAAACAGTTACGTGCGAGGTAGTATGGGGAGTATTATTATTATATTACGGAAATTATAGGAAGAGTACTCGGAATGGGGTTTATAAATTAACCTTAACAAGACTGAGTATATGGTTGTAGGAGGAAGTGCTAAAGGTCTGAAACTGGATGATGGTTCGGAAGTAAAACCCTGTGAAAAATTCGTATACCTGGGTGTAGAAACAAATGCAAATGGAGGCAGTTTGCAAGATATTAGAAACAGAATTGCAAAAGGCAGAGTGGCTATAAGACAACTACATCCACTGATATGGAAAGATAAATTAAGTAAGAGTGTAAAGAGAAAATTGTATAAGACTGTTGTAGAAAATATTGCGCTTTATGGGTCTGAGGTATGGGAAGTAACAAAAAAGAGCAAACAAAAATTGACAGCAATGGAAATCAACTTCTGGCGTCGAAGTTGCGGACTGACAGTAATGGATAAAATTAAGAACGAAGAAATTAGACGTAAAGCGGAAGTAAGTTTTGATATAATTGACACCATAGAAATGAAAAGACTGAAATGGTATGGGAACATGCAAAGAATTAACGAAGAACGCTGGCCCAAAATACTGTCGAAATGGCAACCAGCTACCCATCGAAGAAGAGGAAGACCTACACTTACATGGGGAGAAGGAGTAGAAGAGGCAATGATGAAAAAACGATTGAGTAATGAAGACTACACCGATAGATATGGAGGCTGGGATGTGAGACACACCCTAGGGTGTAGTATAACTCGCCATACGACTACTACTAAACAAGTTGATAATTCTTACTCCTGTACGTAGTAAATGACATCACCTAACATGCTGTACCGTCAGAATCCATTGTGTGCTGTGTGGGTCCATGAAACCGAAAGTCTGCCTGTCCGTCCGCACATCTATCCTTGTCTGTGACTACTAATCAATAAGTAGGAGTTTTATTAAATTGTTATATCCCGACGGATCTGGCTGATGAAACGGGCCTTTCATTTGTGTTATTTGTGTCCGTCTGTCTGCGAACAACACCAGAACCTAAACAACCGTGCATTGTTTCCAAAACTAACATTCCCCAGTCGACCTCTCCGGACTCCAAGCTCTGCGATTTTGAAAAACATTCTTTAAATTTTGTGAGTGCTTTACATGAAGAACTTGAGACATTTTGAAAATTTTCTCAAAATTTACTCCAATTTTTTCTTTAAGGTATTTTTTCTTTAAGCTATCTACCCGAGAAAAATATTTTGGAATTTTGTGTCTATTTTGTTTTCCCTTGTACATTTGATTTCTTTCAACTTTTAGAGATCAAATAATTTTTTATAAAATTCTATTTGTTTATAAATAATTGGCAAAAATGTAGGTATTTACTGCAAACATCATAACTCTAAAAAAATGATATATTTTGCTAATTCGATTTTTAAACTAATCACAATTGAATAGTCTAGTGAATGACCTAGAAAGGTAAAGGTACTGTGAAAACAAAAGTGCTAAGATTTGAAAGTGTTTTGATTATTTGAGAAAAAATAATTCTGGACATTTCAGTTCATATAACTGAAAATTTAGACAGATTAACTATTCTAGTTCATTCATTAGAGGCAATCATGGGTTACATGCTTCGAAAAGAATTATATTATCTTCAATAGTTTATGATTTATGATGTTTGACATGCATGAATGGGATACAAATTTCGAATTCGAGAAAATGAATCAGAAGTTCACTCACTAAGGGCTTGACAGTTAACACTCGCTTCGAATATTTTCTCAAAATCTAAGAAACGTAGTAAGAATCTGAAGCATTTGTAAGAAAATTAAATAGAGCATACGACCCAATAAGAAATAAACAAAAACGAAATTTCACGATTTTTCATCATTGTTCACAATTTTTCATTATTCCAGTAGAAGCTACCCAAAGCTATCTTAAATTTCTTTTAAGAATGGTGTAAAATACATTTATAAACATGGCATAGATCCGATTTTCACTGCTAACTCCTAATTCTCGAAAGTGTTTCGAGAATGTTTGGTTGTTGATTGGTTGTTAGTGTTCCGGACGTGTCAACAACAGAGGTCATTATTCCCGTAAACATAGTGCATGTTTTTCTCCTCTGGAGGCTGTGGTGATCTTCCATCCCCCGCTCGCTGTCGCCGACCTACCAGCGGTTAGCGGCTACGTTCAGCTACCGGCGGCTGGCATTTTCCCAACCAGGTACGTCCCACCAGCGGGGAATTACCCCACCTGAGACAAGCTCTAGGCTCCCGACCGGTCTCCCGGCATATGTAGTATTGTATTGCATGTTAGTGTGTGTTTGAAAGGGGAGAGGAGAGGACAAGGAAGAGGAAGGAAAGATCGCGCGCGATCCGTGCAGTTTGTCAGGGTACTGCTTCGCCATTCGCCTGGTGTTGATCAGAGAAACCACAGAAAACTACCGATCAGAGCAGCCGGCCGCTAGAATTTTCCTCCAGTCTGAGACTGAATTCGACCTAGCTGAAAAGCTAGTGTCGAAAATCCTGCCGCGCCATCGGGGCTCGAACCTAGGACCGGTCAGAGGCGCTCCAGTGACATCAGCTGATGCACTGAGTCAATGCTCCAGGTTGGCATTTGATGAACCTAGTTTTCTGAAATGGAATACTTAGCGGTGCAGTGTCTTAATCCTATCATCCTGCACGTGACGGCGCTGACGCAGCGACCCGAACGTGTTAAATTTTTCTTGTTGCCTTTATGACGTCAGCAAATGTATCTCCTATTAGGGAGGGTCGTAGCACATCGCCAATTAAGTACCGTTAGCGTTTGTATCGCCAACGTCATTATCCTGTTCAGAGCTGAACAATGGTCTCTGTAGAACCCGCTAGGTTTGGTATTCTAGGCTGAGAATCTACGCGTACAACTGACATTTTAATTATGCTGTTCAGTGTATTATCATTTAGAAGTCAGGTTTCACATATTGTTATAAAGACTAGCTGAACCCATGCGAATAGAACTGTAAAAAAAGTCAACAGAAAAGTACAATGCATACCCGATACGGAAAATCGAAAACCTCAAAAATATTATTTTAGGTCTTCAGTAGTTATTTTCAAAGACTAATGATCTGAGAGGTTTATAAATTGTTGAACAGTATAATCACTACGCAGGAAGTTACACAAACATATTTCCGAAAATCAAATTGAATTTTTTATATTTACTAAGATTTGTATTATATGCCATGTTTTCTTAAGACCCGGAATACCTACCCCCACTCCTTTACTTACATTAGCTGAATCTAGAATAGGGGTAGGAACATGTTTTTTGACAAACTCTGATAGCAAAAATATTCACTCTCGTGTAAAAGAAACTGTTTTGCGTTGAAAAACGAGCTACAGATTTGTTAAAATAGTCCTGTCGACAAAATAATTATTCCAGCACTCCTCTTGCATCTATCGAAATGAGGGCTCAAGAAAATATGCGTGCATATTGCATGTAAACTACAGTAGGAAATCGTTTTACCCAATGTAGCTTAAAAACGCAATGCATCACATAATAATAATCACTGAACACTTTTGGTAAAGACACGAGTCAGTTAATTGCTGGATGTTGCGTTTATGGTATATGCACTCGCAAAACTTATCATTTAAAAACGCTCATTAATATTTGAAATTAAAACTCTAAGAAACATTTATTGCGTGATCTATTGCAACTCACATATAAAACCACCAAGAAAACTACATTGATTGTAGAAGGTATTGAAAATCACGTCATGAACAAATTATAGATAAGTGCTGATTCTATTAAATGCAATATACTATTATTAATATTTATAATTTTTGCTACAAAACATGTTAATAAGAGTAAGTGATGCCAGATAAAATGTCCACTATCTTTCATTTAAAGAAAAAAATCACTTAATTTGGCTGAGTATAGTGCTCAAAATTTGTTCTAAACGAAGGCCCTTATTGTTTTAGATTTATCAGTTATTAAGAATATTTGATTATGTGCGTTCCGAGAGAAAACAAAAATAATTATGTATTTGGGATTTGTGGCATTTGCGTCACCGGTCTCATACATACATGCTTCTACCAACTACATGATGATACCCAGGTATTGGACTTTCGAATCCTTGGACTCTTCAAAGGCTGTATAAGATTGAAGTTTCTAAAACGAGTTTTCATCACGTATGTCTTACGAACAATGTACTTTCCAAATCACTGTATTCTCCCTGCTCAATTCAAGCTGTTCAGACATTTTACAGTTATATTATTTTACGGTCAGCTCTTTCTGTTACCATAATCTTCCTCATCCGTTACCATTTCTAGTGCTTGTTCTACCAGCTACGGTAGAAAAACATTTAATGGTAAAAACTACAGTTTTTCATTTCATATATCTGTATATCTAATCTACATCCCATTGTCTGGTGAACAATCGTTACGATCATGTTACTCGAAAACGACGAATTTTTAGATGTCGTGTTCCTAGTGCACCGAAGATCAGGTCAAGGAGCAGTCTTTCAGGAAACTTCATACGTATTCACGACTCCGCCAATACTGACTGGGACCTCACGAGTTTGGACAACTCGCAAAAGGAAGACTCGCAAATACATCGCGAAGGCTAACTGTCCGTCCATCGACCGTAGAAAAAACAAAAGTCTTGCGCTGAGAACTGCCGGGAAAAGGAGTTAAACTGGTCGCAAGCAAATAGGAAGCAGGCGAGCGACGCGGGGTATGGTGTATGTCGCCCGGATCCTTCCACGAAGACCATCGGCTGAGCGCTTCGTCGTCCCTACCCGTCACCTCGCGGAAGCGAGCCAGCGCAGTGCGTGATCATTGTTTTCCGAAGACGGTACATGACACCGCTCGCTGAGACAGGAAAGGAAAACTGCCGATAATTTCGAAACTAACTCTCGAGTTTTCGAAATCAATTCTCGAGTTTTTGAAAACAACTCTCAAGTTTTTAAAATCAACTATCGAGATTATCGAGTATTTGAAATCAACTATACATTTTTCAAAATAAACTATCGAATTTTCAAAATCAACTATTAAATTTTCAAAATCAACTATTAAATTTTCAAAATCAACTATTAAATTTTCAAAATCAACTATTAAATTTTCAAAATCAACTATTAAATTTTCAAAATCAACTATTAAATTTTCAAAATCAACTATCGATTTTTCAAAATCAACTATCGATTTTTCAAAATCAACTATCGAATTTTCAAAATCAACTATCGAATTTTCAAAATCAACTATCGAATTTTTTAAATCAACTATCGAATTTTCAAAATCAACTATCGAATTTTCAAAATCAACTATCGAATTTTCAAAATCAACTATTGAATTTTCAATATCAACTATCGATTATCACGCAGTTTTATAGTCGTGTTCATATCAGTACAAAATCAACAGCGATTACTGAAACGTACGTTTTCGAAGACTGTTATTTGTACTGAACGTCCAAAGTCCACATGTCTGCAAAGTATGGACTTCGCGTTGCAAAAATTAAATAGAATCTTGTATTCAACTGTGTATACGCGTATGCAACCAATTACGGTAGGCATTCTCAGGAACAGCCAAGTAAGAAGCGTTGCCTGCAACACGCAAATATCATACGAGTATGCAAAATAAACGTTTATGCCTCTGCCCATTTGCATATTGTAGTTTTTAGTCGCGTGCACTCATTACTAAAACCACGATCACCGCCTCCATTGTTTAGCTGCTCAATTATAACGCCTACTGTTTTGAAATTACAATTACGTTTCTTCATCACGTGATTCGCCGTCATAACGTTCCCGAGGATTTTTTATTGTATTTTGCCGGGAGAGAGAGCTCGTGACATCAGCTGATGTCACTGCAGTCCCTCTGACCGGCAAGTCCTAGATTCGAGTTCCGACGGTGGCAGGATTTTCGTCACTAGCTTGTAAGCTGGTTGAACTCAGTCGCTGTCTGGAGAATAATTCTGGCGGCCGGCTGCTCTGATCGATAGTTTTCCGTAGCTTCTCCGATCAACACTAGGTGAACGCCCGATCAGTACCCTAACAGAAGAGCCATGGACCGCGCGCGATATTTCCTTCTCTTCCTTGTCCTATCATCTCCCCTTACACACACATACACTAACATACACTACACTACCACACATACCGGGGGACCGGTCGGGATCTCAGAGCTTGTCCCGGCTGGGGCGGTGCCAAGGTGGTTGGAGATACCTGGTTGAGAAAAAACCCGGCTATCGGTCGGTATGTCGGCTCCGGATCTCGCCATCCAGCGAGGGAAGAACACCGCTACCCCCACCCCCGGAGAAAAAGCATGCAATACACTTAGGGAACTAATGGCCTTAGTAGTTGACGCACCCGAAATCACTAAGAATCAATCATTATTGTATTTTGCCGTAAGTAAGGAATTAGCAATTGAAAAAAAATTACTTTTTCATTTAGAAAATGTTAACGGAATAGAACATTGGGAACAAAATTTACTTTTCAATTTGTAATTGTCCATGATTGAGTTATTATATGAGTCGGGGATACAAAAGGAAACTTTGGAATAAAAGTACGCTAAAAATTAATCCTAAATGATTAATCTATTATCTAATTCTGTGTTACAGTTACGTATTCCAGAAGAAAAGCGTTCTATATCCAAATTTTTCGAAATTGGGGTTTTGGCACCATCTTACATAACACTTTCTGCTCTGTCTAGTGCAATGGAGCACTATGTCTTAGATTACATAATAACCGATTTAGACGTTTTTGAAAAGCACTATGTTCCATCATAAAACAGAAGGAAACTGCACCAGAATCCCCAGAATTCCCAGAAAACTGAGACATAAAATTAAATAAATGTGTCACTAAGAGTAATATAAAAATTAATGCAAAGAAATGAAAAAGAACCGCACGTCTGTCTTACGATGTTGTGTGTAACGTGTTAGACATTCAAGGGCATGGTAGGTTAAAACGATTGGGGGGGGCGATCTCTGTTCTAGATTAACAAACACAGTCAAACTTATGCTTTTTATTTCGATTTTACTAAAGGCCAATATTACGTACCTTTGGGAAAATGAATTGTAATTATACTATGATAAGTGACATCCAAAAAAGAAACCGCTAATACTCAGCTAGCTAGTATTAGCTAGCTGACGCAGCTAGTGGTATTGCCAAAAACTAATTGTTATTGAATAATTTTGAATATTATGAATACTGGAATTACCTCTTGAATAAACACGTTATTTTGTATTGCATGAGGGGATGCGCCTTATTCTTCTTAAACTGTTGTTTAGTTTTCTAGGATACCCGATTTTGTGGGAGACATTTTTGTCTTGTTACTTTTATAACTGTTACTCTGGTGCTGACAGTACTCTTTAGTATTTTGTAAAGTTTGTGTTTTTAAACTTTTAGGGCATTCTTACTATTTTATAGATTCTGCGGGTATTTGAAATGCTTTCGTGATACATGTTACATGTAGTACTCACGTTTGGGTACGTGATTACATCTCTGTCCCCACCCTGGTTGTCTGAGGATGCCCATAACCCCGACTGAGCTAGTTTTCTATTTCCTTGTACGCTGAGGTACCATGTAAACTCGTCTCAGCTCTTATGTGTCGGGAATGAAGAGGGACTAGAATGAACAAATGAATGAAGAAATGGATGTTAGGACCCTCCACCCCAGTATCTTCTCCTCAGTATCCGAAATGCCTTTCCGTAGAATTTTTTCACATTGTTGGTGTGGAAGATGGTGAAAATAATGTTGGTGTGTGATATGGCTTTCAGGCCATGAACTTATAGAGAAAGCATCGATGTCTTAGGAGGTATTCGAACCCACCACCTTCCATGATACCTTCAATGTTGCCATTTCTCTTCAATTCTTTAATGGATTTTTTATTTTATTGTTGTTTAAGAACTTGTCACTTAAAAGGTTGTTTTTAAATTCATTCATGACATGCTATACTGGACATTCAGATGCATGCCATCGTATTCTTGGCGATCTTCCAGATTGTTTTTAACAGATTGTCATAAAAGAAGCAACAAGTATTGGTTTTGCTTGTTTAGTGATTTTATGGATCTTGTATATGTATATGTGTGCATGTATTTGTGTTTTGTATATCAGAGAAAAAAGTCAAGGGAAGCAATAAATGGCAGAAGAAATAAAAACTTAAAGAAAGATAAACATAAGCTGAACATAACATCATGAAAGAAATATGAACTAGAGGACAAGAAAATTATAGATTTTGCTATTGTTAATCTGTTACCACTATTTGCTAATTGCCCTTGTTTTTCTTATGTATATAGTACGTGTATTCAACATGATCACATTTCCATTAATTTTCTGAAGTATTTTCTGAAAGTAATTCGTAAAAAGTGCATGAATTCCAAAAGGGAAAAACTGAAGTAGCTGTACCATGTATAATTACTGAATTTTAAGGAACATCTCAAACATCACGTATAAAAGGTTTTAGTCAACATTTTGACAAATTTAAAATATAAAGAATGAAGAATATTATTCATTACATCTCACTCATAGTAACTTGATAGTTTTCTATGTGGGAGTACAGGTTCCGCTTCTCTCTGAATCTAGAGTTCGTAGGTGCGGACAACCTAAAACAAGACTATGTTTCTGAGGTCTCTTTATATACCAGCCATTCAGGCATATGACAGTTTACTTGAACGACAATTTTTCATCTATTTTTTTTATTTCTGAATATTTTTAAATTTTTGAATTTTTTTTGGGCTTTTGAAGGAGGAATCAACTCCGAATTAGCAGCTTTCTTTCCAGATAGTTTCGTACATTCAACATTTTAAGCTGTTTTTGGTCGATCTGGGGTTTCTGACGCAATTTTAGGGTTGTTTGTATGGAGGAAACGAGGGTAAATTGGTCTCTTTTCAGGGGTAGATTTTAAAATTTCTAAATAAAATATAAATATTACAAATATCAATTATCAATTATAAGAACAAGAAGAAGTCAACAACTTAATGACCACACAGTACAACATGTGTTGACTATTACAACTACGCAAAGCGGCGTTATGTTTCACCTTTTTATATTTCCATTTTACATATTTATTTAAATGATTTTTTTATTACCTACAGGGAAACATGTGATGTAAGTTCTAGTTCTGACGAAAGCACTCCTCATCTGGACAATGAAGATCAATGATTAAACGTTGGGGGGGGGGGGAGCTCAGTCAGACAGCCGCTGAGCAGAGACGCGTTAATGAAACCCGACTGGCAAACCGGCGTGTGTGGGCGCCTTCCTGATACATTTAAACTCGCGAACGAGATGGGCAAACTGCCACAACAACGTGCACGGACGCCGGCAGTGGCGTAGCTTAAGTTGGTGCCACCCCCCTCAATTAAATATTATATCTGAATAGTTTATACATTATTTAATAAAAATACAAGAATATTTGCACGATATTAAAGATAATTTGTAGATTATTTTATGAAGATTAACGATAAGATAAAGTAATCGCTGAAATCGAGACTCTTGGACCACTGAAGAACTGAGGCTTACTTCTTATAGTTTCGGGTTTTACTTGACATTATTTTTCTTTGTTTTCTTAGTAAATATGATTTAATTATATAACTATTAAATTTATTTATATATATATATATATATATATATATATATAATTTTTAAATAAATCATTAAAATTATATAATTCGAACTATAAAATTTTGTAATTGGTGTCACCCCTAAAATGGTACCTCACTCGGGGCGCACCGCCCCCCCCTGCCCCCCCCCCATAGTACGCCACTGGACGCCGGCTCCTCTCCTTGTTTCGCCTGCTCACCTTGGTTCCGTACTCGCTCGCGCAAACAATGGGACGTTTAATTGTATTTTCCCTTGAGAAATCGCCGTTTCGCAAGCTTTATTTGCACATACAAAAATGGCGAGCATACATTATGCTCTCAAGGAAAAGATGTGCTAATGTTTTCCTCATTGTTATAGTCATAAAGAAATGTTTGACAATGAGTAAAGACTATACGTACTATTATGGTCGTGAAGTATACACATGACAACCATTCAAGACCACACAAGATGCAATATAGTGTAGACGTCTTGTATTAGTGTTGAATTTTATTAAGAAGTAAAAATTAATTAGCGTATAATTGAAATATCATGTGAAGTATACAAAAAGTATATTTTATCGTACCGTCATATTGTCAGTGCATAAGAAAAATTGAATTTTTGAGTGAAGTGAAAAAAATATTTTGAAAGTAACCCCTTTTTACTAGTTAATATTTCATAAAATGTTAGCAAACAAGACATATGGTTGAACGTCAAATAATTTGACGTCAACCATGATATACAAAGCAACACCGCTCAGGTTAAAACTGTTATTCTGCAAAATGACAAGTTTTTAAATATGCCCCTATTGTGACACTGACGTTTGCACTATTTCGCTTCTCTCATCTGAAACAAAATATTATTTTCTGTTAAAATAAATTATGTCTTCACAGGAAATAATATAGCATCTAAATCATTACAAGGAGATTTCAATATAAAAGTTTACATATGAGTAAAAATGAACAGAGTTACTGTTTTACGTTTTAAGATCTCTACATTTCATACGCAAAGGAAAGATGATGGTTTTCTACGGTGTTTACGACGTCTTTGTCACAAGACCTCGTAAATCTGATGCTTCTGGAAAGAAAAGTTTTCTTCAGTGATAATTAAGCAGATTTAACACGTTCCCTTCCCTATGAAAACGTTAAAATATCTTCGCACAAACGTTCCTAACTGTCAGAAAGTTTCCTTGTAATATTTTCAGAAATAAAAATATTCTTCCGCACGTACCTGCGTATTTCTAAATTCTATGATCATCCTAATAAGTCCAATCCAAAATCCGTGCAGTTACGGCGAGTTCCGTGGAAATATTTGGCATAGAAGTAGTAAACGTCTGTGACACACATGTGGTTCACTGACGAAGTAAAACCATCGAATATTACGTTCTGGGAGCCTCGTATGGCTCACAGAAGAGTGAATGTGTTAAGACGAAAATGTAGATTTTTGGGAGGATGTAAAGACGACACCAAGCGCTCGTATAATTCGCAATGCACGTTACGCTGATTCACCTTGCATTACACGAACACGATGCGTTCTGGGCCAATCAACAAGAAACATTTTGTTAACCATTACATTTTTTAGGTTTAGCTCTTCTGAGTATTCCCACCCCATAGCATGAATGTTCAGAAACTTTCACAATCTCGAAGTTCATGTCAAATTGAAACAAGAATTGTACTTCAGCTTCTGGGTCGATGATCCCCCCCCCCATCACGTCCAGGATTTTTTTCCTGACTGACAAATGTCGAGATGACCAGTTTGTAATGTTCCAGACTGAAAATGTAAGTTCTTTACACGCAGGTTTTTTTGGGCTATCTCTTCTTGAGGGAACTTTAGAGCTGGTGGGTGGTTATTTTCTCAGTGGTACTACAAAAGCGAATCTGTAATCCGTTGGCAAATGTACATGCATTTTATATTTCTCGAAAGCGAAAATTAATAGTTTTCAAATGTTGCCAACAATCTTTATTTATAATTCAATTTATTTATAGTAAAAGAGTAGGTTGTAGGGATTCTGAAGCTCGAAATAAAGTATGGTTTGATTGACTTTTTTGTTTCCTGGCGCGTCAACTGCTTTGTTAATTAGTCCCGTGAATGTAGTGCATGTTTTTTCTCGGGAGATGGCGGTGATCTTCCCCCGCTGGATGGCGATATTCGGCGCCGACCTACCTCGGCTAGTGGGGTTTCCCCCTAACCAGGACTCTCCCACCAGCGGGGCACCGCCCCAGCCGGGACAAGCTCTAAGCTCCCGACCGGTCTCCCGGAATATGTGGTAGTGTAGTGCATGTGAGTGTAAGAGTGTGTGTAAGGGCAGAGGGTAGGACAAGGAAGAGGTAGGACAGATCGCGCGCGGTCCGTGGCCCGTTTGGTAGGGTACTGATCCGGCATTCGCCTGGTGTTGAACAGAGAAACCACCGAAAACATCAGAGCAATCAGAGCAGTTGGCCGCTAGAATTCTCCTCCAGACAGCGACTGAATTCGACCTAGCTTCAGAGCTAGTGTCGAAAATCCTGCCGCCGTCAGAATTCGAACCAAAGTATGGTCATTTCCCCCATTCGTCGCGTACAATTTTACTGTTTTTTGACAATAAATATTTTTCGCCTTCAGGTGTACAGGCACAGTCTGTTTCGCCTCCATTCTCATGTGGTCACCCCAACTCTTTCCCGGGCAAGTAGAATTTCGATCTTGTGAATGGTATTGCAGGATTGTCATCAGCAATCTGTTGTCATGCATCCTTTCAATAAGTTGAATTCCAGACTTTCGCTAATAGCTAATTTTCTCTTTAACACGTTGACTGCCACGTGGCGCCATGTGGCACCACACGTTATGTTTCCTTTGTTGCGCGCGTGGCGCCATATGGCGCTCGCGTCAGTTTGAATTCTCTGATCATTTTTGAGACTTGGAAAACTGATACATGTGTTATTAGTGCTTCGCTCTATTGAGAGAAGTTCACTTCTACAAAGACTTGTTGAAATACTTACTATTTTATGGAATTTAATCTGCGTTTTCTTTCTGACCTTTTTCAGGGTCCCTATGATTGATCCGTTCGTGCGCCTTACCCTTTCAGTTTTTACTTTCTCGTATACGTATGTATATACGGAGTAATATATGTACTAGAGACAAAGTTATTTAATGCTCCGGAAAATCGATTTCAAGATTTCAATAGAAATACACGTTTTGGTGTCGACTGATACCGAAAAAGAGTTGTTTTCTTTTCAAAACGTTCGTCAGTCCGTACGTCTGTGATCACCACTAGCGCCTAAATAATACGTTTTTCAGAATGGATATACCTCGGTCGATCTGGCTCGAATCGAAGTTTTGAGATTTTGAAAAGCAGTCTTTAAAATTTGGGGTACTTATCATGAAGCCCCTAAGACATTTTGAAAATTGTTTCACGCACGTCTCACGAAAAGAACACAAATTTTCAAAAAATTGTACATATCTTTATTTCAAAATTTATCATTGAGGAACAGATTTCATGAAGAGAGAAAATCTTCTTTAATATTTTTGCTGTTGGAAGAGTAAAAAAAATTGAACATTTTCAACTTTCGAAAAAAATCAGAGTATTCATCGAATATGACACCTGCACCATTTTCTTCAACGTTCTTCACACTATCCAGCAACAAAATTTAATCAAAAACGATGGAGCCATTTTTTTTATTTAGAAAATGTCGCAGGGGCTTCATGTAAAGTGCCCCTAAAAATTAAAATATCGATTTTAAATTCAAGGGGCCGCGATATCAGCCACATCGTCTCGAGAATGTCCATTTTGGAGGACATCGGTTGAACGGTTTAGCCGCTTGCGTCGTTTCTCAGACAGACAGATGGACGGACGGGCGTTTTATCAATTCACTTTTCGGTATCAAGAACCAACAAAACATGGATTCTGCCTGTAGCACGTGTTAGAGGTCATTTTTTCTAAATCGAGCAACTGGATTTATTCTTTTTTTCGTTACCAGGGCACTGTAATATGAATTTTCTGCCGCTAATATGCATATATATAAATTTGACCTAATCTACCAAAGGTTTCTTGAACTATTTATTTCTTTCCCGGCGAGGACTACTTCTCCTTCCAACCTTTGGCCCCTCAACCCCTGAAATCAAACAGCGCCAAAGAAGATCACCCGCACTATCGCTTCTGCGCTTGCTTTTGGGACAAAAGGCCTAAAGAGTTTCTTTAATTATTTGATGGTATACTTCTTTGCTTACTGATTTAATTTTTTACTGATGAATTAACTAAATTAATTACTGATTAACTTAATTATCGCTTACTTATTGACTTATATCATCTTCAGCCTAGGCTCCGCTCATACTACTAACCAATGCTGTTTTCCCTCTCCCTGATTACTATAGTTCGAATATTTCCTAGATATGTTCCTAATTCTTTCATAAAGTGAGACCTACTTCACCTAATATATTCTGGATGAGAGTTATGTTTCTAAGTTGGAAGTAATAGTTCCCCATTCCCATTCATTTTACTCTCCATGTTTCTGTAGCGCAGCAATTTAACAGGATGTGGATCCAAATTTCCCTATCGCCGCAAAGCATGCAGATGCCATTGTCATTCGTATCTTTCAACCTACGTTGCTTCCATCCCAACCCTAAACCAAGCGTATCCGCCTCTTGCGTTCCTTTTAAGTGTGTGAACGTAACTTTGCAACCCCATACTGGACTCGGGTGAATTTGTACCACTAACGAATATTTTTCTGCCGTTGCTGCGAGGATATCTTACTTTTTAATGTCCGAATGTCTATTCGAAATTAACCGTTCTATCTGACATGTTCCCTTATCCCCAACCATCTCCAGAGGAACGTCTCACAGACCTGCGCGTTATAGTAACAATTTCACTTTGTACGACCAGTAGCGCTGATCGCATTTCCGTAATTGCATTCTAAAGCCCCTTATTCCACCCCCCCCGCGGATATCTTACCTTTTAATATCCGAATGTCTATTCGAAATTAACCGTTCTATCTGACATGTTCCCTTATCCCCAACCATCTCCAGAGGAACGTCTCACAGACCTGCGCGTTATAGTAACAATTTCACTTTGTACGACCAGTAGCGCTGATCGCATTTCCGTAATTGCATTCTAAAGCACCTTATTCCACCCCCCCCGCGGATATCTTACCTTTTAATATCCGAATGTCTATTCGAAATTAACCGTTCTATCTGACATGTTCCCTTATCCCCAACCATCTCCAGAGGAACGTCTCACAGACCTGCGCGTTATAGTAACAATTTCACTTTGTACGACCAGTAGCGCTGATCGCATTTCCGTAATTGCATTCTAAAGCACCTTATTCCACCCCCCCCGCGGATATCTTACCTTTTAATATCCGAATGTCTATTCGAAATTAACCGTTCTATCTGACATGTTCCCTTATCCCCAACCATCTCCAGAGGAACGTCTCACAGACCTGCGCGTTATAGTAACAATTTCACTTTGTACGACCAGTAGCGCTGATCGCATTTCCGTAATTGCATTCTAAAGCACCTTATTCCACCCCCCCCCGCGGATATCTTACCTTTTAATATCCGAATGTCTATTCGAAATTAACCGTTCTATCTGACATGTTCCCTTATCCCCAACCATCTCCAGAGGAACGTCTCACAGACCTGCGCGTTATAGTAACAATTTCACTTTGTACGACCAGTAGCGCTGATCGCATTTCCGTAATTGCATTCTAAAGCACCTTATTCCCCCCCCCCCCCCGCGGATCCGCGCCTGCGTTATAATTAATCCTCTTTTAAATAATATTTTATGTAACGCGCCTAATAATATTTTATGATATTCACAGACTTATTTATTTATTTATTTATTTATTTAACATCAAAAAACAGTTGAAGCTGCGTATGACGTGCTATGGGGAAAAAAGAATTGTGTGCACATTTTCAAAATTCTGTGATCCCTACACTAAGTCATATACCACTTAAATTATTTAAAAAAAACCCTCCCATGTAATAAAATCTATTTTCAAGGATAAATAAGCAATAAATTTTGGCTATCATGTTGTCCTTGGGAATAATACTTCCTGCCGCGACAACATGGAAACGATAATTTGAATAATTGTATTTCCCACTGAATTCTAGTAGACGTGCACAGAAAATGAAGTTATATTTATGTCCAAAAGCAAAACAAGGGGCCATCTCAGCATTTGCTCAATGGATCAGGGATTCATTATGGCACGCCAATTTGAGAATTGTCTCTTCACAAATTGTTTGCTTTGGAACTGCTGTGTTTCCATTTGCTCCTACTATCTTTACGATTCCTAGTGTATCACACGAGAATCTAAGAAGAGACGTTAAACCTCTTTTGTAACTGTAGGCTCCATCGTGGTGTGTCTCCGGGCTCTGGTTGTCCTCTTATCGCTTAGGCGCGGACCCACACGCCGCCGAGGTCACTGACCTGCTCAAAGACGTTCTAAGCAGGCTCTGGGTTTTTCGTTAGCAGGATAACGCTCGTGAAATTTCCTCTCTTCAGTTGAGCGAAGTACTTTTCGAATCGCAGTAAATTTGATATCAAAGATAGCTTTCACTCTTCTTGTGGTAGTCATTTTACAATGGAATAATGAAAATGATCACAATGAGAATTACGGAAAGGAATGTGAATACATGAAACGAGGCACTTAGAAATGTTTTAGATCTGAAGGTGGTGTATCATTTATACTCAGTTCTAAACTATAGCAATTTTGTTCCTAGAGATTCAATATTTCTTCTTGATTGTCAATATATGTTTGTAAATAAAAGTATCCAAAGTTTTTTATGACAATCATTTATTCTAGCAATTGCACAACGTTTCGTAACTAGTTTTGTTACACCATCAGGTGGTTAGTGTGGGAATTGCTATCCCATTGAATTACCTCTGCAGTAACAATTGAGGAAACAATACAAAATCAACTCACACTCACTACAGGTGATACCAGACAACAAAGAGTTTGTTCCTAGAGATATTTAAGAATAATAATAATTGAATTTATAGCTCTTCAAAATTCTGTGAATTATTTTATTTTGAAATATTGTTTGAATTGTGAATTTTAGGTATTAAATCGCTTCTATTTTCAGTATTAGTAAGTGGCAAACTGCCATGGAGGGATAATTTTTCTTAAATGTTTTTCTTCGTGTTGAGTCTTGGTCATTATGATCATGACTTAATTGTTACTGAGACTTTTAAAAAGTTCTTGAGTGGCTAGTTGCTTGTGGATAAATGAGAAACTTTAGGTTATTTAAGAAGCTTTTTGCTGCACGCCGAGATCAAAAACTAGTTATAAAAGAAATATATAAACTTCACTTCTGTCAGAATTTAAATTTTACACAATATCTACTCATTTATATCAATTAGACGAATAGGAAGAAATTTGTATTCCTGATGAAGTTGAAACGTATCACCAAAACGAGGCACATAGGGGCCAGAGGAGAGGAAAGTTGGCAAAAAGTCCCATATCAAAATATACAAATAAAAAAATTTAAAAAAATAAAAAAGGTAGAGAATAGGGTAAAGAAGAAGGAGGAAAGATCGTGCGTATTCCATGGCCCGTTTGTTAGGTCCTGCTCCGGCATTCGCCTGTTATGGATGGGAGAAAGCACGGAAATATACCGATCAGAGCAGCCGTCCACTACAATTCTCGTACAGATATTGGCCGAATTCGACCTGCCATCGTCGGGACTTGTTCATCGTCATTGCCACTGCCATTGTCGGGACTGGGAAGTTCCCAGTCAGAGCCCCTGCCCTGGCCTTTGACCGTACCCTCCCTTGAGAGTCCCTGCCCTGGCCTTTGACCGTACCCTCCCTTGAGAGTCCCTGCCCTGGCCTTTGACCGTACCTTCCCTTGAGAGTCCCTGCCCTGGCCTTTGACCGTACCTTCCCTTGAGAGTCCCTGCCCTGGCCTTTGACCGTACCCTCCCTTGAGAGTCCCTGCCCTGGCCTTTGACCGTACCCTCCCTTGAGAGTCTCTGCCCTGGCCTTTGACCGTACCCTCCCTTGAGAGTCCCTGCCCTGGCCTTTGACCGTACCCTCCCTTGAGAGTCCCTGCCCTGGCCTTTGACCGTACCCTCCCTTGAGAGTCCCTGCCCTGGCCTTTGACCGTACCTTCCCTTGAGAGTCCCTGCCCTGGCCTTTGACCGTACCTTCCCTTGAGAGTCCCTGCCCTGGCCTTTGACCGTACCCTCCCTTGAGAGTCCCTGCCCTGGCCTTTGACCGTACCCTCCCTTGAGAGTCTCTGCCCTGGCCTTTGACCGTACCCTCCCTTGAGAGTCCCTGCCCTGGCCTTTGACCGTACCCTCCCTTGAGAGTCCCTGCCCTGACCGTACCCCCTGTCAGTCAAGAGTCCCTGCAGTGACATGTAGTTCATGCCCACAGTGGGCGATTTATTTTGAAGGACAAATTACTTTGTTTTTTTCCTTTAAAAGAAGGAAACATGGTTTCATAAAAATATTTATAGACATTGGAACACAAAGTGAAACATTTTAATAAATGAAAGTCCGAACACATTTTTTTGTTGGTGCCAGAAGTGAATACTGGCCTTAAGCTAATCCTGTGTCACTTGTCAGCTGCGGATGTGTTATCCGGGAGCACGTGGAAAGTGAAAGGCGGTAGGGTGCTGCCTAACAGTGTTCGGGTACTCTCGGTTACCGCTTTGTCACGAGTGCTTGTTGCCCTACGAAGAGACGGTGTTGATACAGGCGGTCAAGCGTTGATGTTGCTGTGTGCTGAAGTTATCACGTAGCTGGTCATTGGCAGCGCTGAAACACTCCAGACATCGAATGGATATTGCAAATCGTGAAAGCAGTAATTGCAATAGAATCGAGATGTGCCTATGCACAACTAAAAGCGAAACTATCAGGAACATAGTTGCAGAAGTTAGTGAAGACGTCGGCGTAACAAAAACTTCTGCCCACTGCAGTGAAGTGTTCCTGATGGGAGCCGCGATGAAGGTAGAAAGGAATGTTCCGACGTAAATGCGACAAATGAAGCTCAGGAAGCGAAGCAGTGGGTGAGCAGTAATTAGTGGGTGCATGCTTGTTAACGAGACTCCCTAGAGTGATACATACGTAGGAAAAAAAGATGGAAAGGAAGGACTTGAACATAGACAAAAATAAGACAATAAGGACATTGAACTGAACAAGAAGTCCAGGAAAGCCCACACTATGGGATCGAAAGACCTTTACTGCAAGGCGATTTCCAAACATTTCCGTAATAAATTAATTGCAAAAACGTGCAACATAGGAAAGTTAACAGATTAATTCGCGAGAACTCCTTTTCATTTGCGACTAACGACATAGAGAGGCGTTCATTTAACAATGGAGAAAGTAGAAAGTAAAGTAAATACAATTAAGTCACAGCATTAACTGACGAAAATAACGCAATAACAAGTAGACGAACGATCGACAGTTTAACGTTATAAGCTTAGAAAATATCAGAAAGGCTAACACAAGAGAAAGCTAATGTCTGTGCACAGTCTGATAATAAGTACGATACACCATCATTAAATTCGTCCTCTTAGAAAATTAATTTCTTCTTTCCAAAAGTATCCAATAAAATCAAAGGATTCTACATTAATCATCTTTTTTGCATTTTTATCTCAAACCTTTCTGTTAATCGGAACCCGACAGAAAAATGAACATAGTGAGGTTTACATAAGAAATTTTCCGGGCTGGTAGTGAGGTTTATTTGTTCTATGAAATAATATCGTAGTATTAGCATCGTAATATGAAATTATATGAATAACGTAAATGAATGACTCGTGAAGTTTTCGGCTGCTCGCATTCGTGAAGTTTTCGGTTGCCATGAGATATATAGGTATACCACAACACACACTCATAAATACTAACATGTTTTAGATCTTTGACGGGTTTCTCGGGACAAAGGTATAACAGAAGGCATGAATAATCTCATTAACAAGGTAATTCGGAGTAACGGATTAACTGAAGAACTTTACAGTCGCACAAGGGCTTACGACTTGATGATTTTTTAATTCAACTGATTCAGCCTGTTATAGCTCACGAAACAACATACATACGTAAATTAATTATTTTATTGAGATTTCTTAGATCAATAAAAACAATAAAAAGGAATGTGGAATCAGGTGTATTCCTAAAGCTCTATGGGCTTTCATTGATTTGTACATTTAGCAAAAGCACGCGCCCATGTGTAGCAATTTTCCCGCGACGTGAGTGCAGTAACAATCCTGTGACGTGGGTGCTTCATCGTGCAGAAACGTTCGAAAGCAACTCACGTATTCAGTATTCTTGTTACACCTTATCTGGACGCCGCGGGCGAAATTGGGGTCATGGTCTGTGCAAAAGAAAGAAGTCCTGGCGGGTAATTAGAATCTCACGCCTAACTTCCCGGATTCTTGGTGAAACACATCGTTAAGAAATGGCTCCCAATTATAGAGGAGTTACTCTAAGAAGGGACCACTTTGATAGGTCGGGAAACAAATGAACGTCATTGGTAATGACATTGGAAGAGATAGTGATGAAGCCATTTACAAATGAAACTGTGAACGAACGCACTGACACAATGGTTGCATCGACATAACCTGCATTTGTATTGCCAGCAGTGACCAAGCAGTAGCTGTCAAAGCGGTACCTTCTTATAGTAATTTCTCTATAGACTCTTGGCTTCGTGCTAGCAATGGTGATGCCCAGCCGAAGGTCTTTGTCCCGCGGCAATGAATGGAACAACTCCACTACCAGCTCGGTAACCTCGTAAGCCTTCAGCTGGAGAGGTGGTGACGCCACCTCTCGTATTCGTAGATGGGTTCCTCGCGTTCAGGCTCATACCGAAACCAGACCAACGATATATAAGGACATTCGAGGGACGTGAGGACATGAGACGGTGCTCAGCTGGGGATGTGACCTGCTACAGTAAATGATTGATTGATTGTTAGTGATTCTGTCGCGTCAACTACTGAGGTCATTAGTCCTGTAAGTGTAGTACATGTTCTTTCATCGAGAGGTGGCGGTGATCTTTCCCCACTGGATGGCGAGATCCGTCGCCGCCTTCCGTCGACTAGCGGGGTTTTCCCCAACCAGGTATCTCCCACCAGCGGGACACCGCCCCAGCCGGGACAAGTTCTAAGTCCCCGACCGAGGACAGTACCATGTGTGGTAGTGTGGTGCATGTTAGTGCAAGTGTATGTATAAGGGGAGAGGATAGAACAAGGAAGAGGAAGGAAGTATCGCACCATTTCTTAGGGTACTGCTCCGGCATTCTCTTGGTGTTGATCAGAGAAACCACGGAAAATTACCGATTAGAGCAGCCGGCCTCTAGAATTCTCCTCCAGACAGCGACTGAATTCGACCTAGCTAAAAGCTAGTGCCGAAAATTCTGCCGCCGTCGGGACTCGAACCTAGGACCTCCTGGTCAGAGGCATTGCAGTGACATCGGTTGATGCACTGAGTCACCACTCCCGGTGTAAAGTAAATGTTCGGTAGGCGGTAGACCCTACAAGGGTTATACACCTTATTTGGAATAATCGACTCTTTTACACATGCAAGCACTCTTCACTGAAGAAATATTAGAAAGCGCATTTATATTGGTTGCGCGCCAGAAAAGTCCAATTGAGTTGCACCGTGGTTCTTGCAACAAAATTAATGTTGGTGGCAGCGTGTAACAAACGAAAACGTAAATGCCGCACTCACCACAATCATAACAGATGCTAGAAGTGTTGTTCCCTTCACTTGTTTCCCAGTGATCTGGTTGCTACCAACATCATTGCAATTTTTAATAGGAGACCCTGACTCGGCCCAGTGCGGAGACACTTTCCTGGCGCACTATACTATATTTCGTAAATACATTCGTTCCGCTACTTCTTCTTGTAGTGCAGATGGCATCATTTTCTTCTTCTTCTTCTTCTTCTTCTTCTTCTTCTTCATCATCATCCTCGTCGTCTCTAGTAACGGCATTTGAGTTATATATCTGTAACTATGTACCTTTTCTTGGGTAATAAGACAATACCGTTTAATATGAGATTTGTCCTTCGGGATTGTTTCGTAATCTACAAAAAAAGAATTCTTCACTCGGTTTTGTTGAAAGGCTGTATTAGAAAGTGAATGAATAAAGTAAAAAGAGTTGAGTTTACTAGTTGTATAACCACTTTAGTTAACAGCATAAAATTACATTTTTTCTTATTCACAGACTTTAGTTGAAAGCTGGCAAAGTAAAGTTTCCTCAAATAATTGTATACGAATGCATACATGAAAATGTATGTAACAGACACACAAATGAGATAATTATTTTCACGGCCACTGTACTGTTACTTTACAAAAGATTACCTGTCAGATTTATCATAGAACTTTCATTCAGACTTACTCAGCCTTCCACGCTCTCATATCTACATTTTGCGTATGTAGTACATATGCATATTTACATTCATTGCATTTGCTCACCTATACACATGTACGTCTACATTATTCAAACACACCACATCTATACATTTTATCATTACTAGGGAACGGATTTCCATGTAGTTACATGTTTTTACAGGAACTAGATACATGCATTCAATAATATTTTCTTCGAGTTTACAAAACATTCTGAATGAATTAGAACTATTTGTATTTTACATATATTTACATACTTGATATAATTACATATACTTACCTACTACTACATATTTCGTTACATTTTAATATATTTATACGTCGAAACGGAACATTTCAGATGCGCGTTTGAATTATATGTTACGGAATCAACTTTCTTACAAATCAAATGTAATGCTGCTGGGCTTCTATGACCACCATATCTTCGCCATAATTGTCACCCCCCCACTTACTGCGTACTCAGAGTAAAGAGTGAGCGGATTTAGGTGAACAAAAGTAATTTCAACCACGATTTTGTTTCATGTTTCAAACAGCACATTCGTTACTCGATCGAAAACTAACAAATATTGTATACAGAAAATTGTCTTACGCGGTGTTCGATTGGGGGGGGGTAACCCCCTCCCCCGCCATTCATCACTGGCTACACGGTACTACTATTCATTGGAACACTGACTTCTCCTAAACATAGTAATATATACGTATGAACGTATTTTGTATTTCGAATAAAATTCTTGTGTGTTGTGAAATCTAGTGTAGAATTACTTCTGTAGAGGTAGAACCTACTTTCAGCCACTCCGAATGCTTGTTAAGAACTGATGGGCGACGTTCTATGCTCGGAAAATGCTTGTAGAGAACAAATGTAAACACAATAATGAATTTTTATTAAATATATTTCCTATTTTTTCTTGCATATTTTGGAAAAAATAAGTACATATGTATGTATATATTTTGCAATTTTTATTACAATAAATTCCGTCCCCTAATCATAACACTGATCGTATTGATTGAATTATTTGACGAATTCTGATGCATCTCCAACGACTGTCGCGTCAGCACCAGGAGAGAGCAACTCCACTGAAGACAGCCAGGAAATCCCGCACTGGAGGCAGTGGCGGACCATCCCCCCCTCCAAACCAAAATTGTTTGTAATTTTACTTCATTTATTCAAAATAATTACTATGTGTAGTTCTCATCACTAGAGAACACTAGAGAATCACAATAAGAATAAATAAGTAAAATCTTATATAATATGTAATATTAAAACACAATAATTATATAACGAACATCCTAAACACGAAATTCCTAAACAAATTTTAAAAATAATACAAACATTTTAAGAATCATTTGGAGAGCACAAATTTATGCACGTTTTGCATCCATCATACAACTTGCCCGTCAGTAGCAAAACTTCCATGACGAATTGAAGAAGCTAGAAACTGAAGCAGGCGCACCGGACTGTGAGAACATCCGACCGCGTCTTCATTTAGCGAACGTCGTGTAGACAGCACGCAGTAATAATATAGGAAAAAGATGCGATTTGTTTAAAAATAACATTGAAGAAAATTGATAGAATAAAAAATACTTTGTGAAATAGCAAAATATGTAAAATATGTAATATAGCACTAAATATGTAAAAATATGCAATGAAAAATTTTGATATAGCGTTAGGATTACCCTGATTCGCCAAGATTACAATTTTTAGAAAGGTAAGTAGAAAGACAAAAATTATATAATTACATAATAATCCGGTCTCTACTCATCACGTCCAAAGCGGATACACTGTGTTACTTCCTCCTTTTCATTCAAGCTAACAATTGAAAACATTGAAAAATATTTAGGGATTGTTTGATTTGAAATAAAACTTCCCTCCTTTCCCGAAATTCTCTCTTGATACGCCCTTGTCTGGAGGCATCGTGCGACTGAGAGGCTCGTGGGTGGATTCAGACGATTATTTTGGGGGCGTAACACAGATTTTTATTAAATAATGAACTTTTGTTATTATATTTTATATTGTTTTAGTGTATATATATATATATATATATATATATATATATATATATATATATATATATATATATATTAATGTACAATATTATTTTTATATAATTACATATTTCTAACATTGTAGAAATCACGACCGTTAATAAGTAGTAGTATAATGGATCACGGGATCGGTCAATTAATGAATTACACTAGTTTGCCAACGTTTCGGAACATTTAATTCCTTCATCAGGGCTTACTAATACATATACTGGTCATACTGGAGGAACATTATGTTTGACCAGTATATGTATTAGTAAGCCCTGATGAAGGAATTAAATATTCCGAAATGTTGGCAAACTAGTGTAATTCATTAATTGACCGATCCCGTGATCCATTATCCTAATATTTCTAACATAAATAAAAATTTAAATAATTCTTCCACATTAAAGGTCACAAACGAAAACTCTAGGCCTTTTATTCTGGGGGGGGGGGCATGGCACCCATGACCCCCCCCCTAGATCCGCCACTGCTGAGAAGTCATGTGAGGATGCGTGGCCATGACTCGCAATTGCGAATGTTCGTGCATGGCACAGCAGCGACAAGCGGCGATAACCACACAAGGAAGCTGACTCACCCGGAAAGGCAGTCTACTTGTCTGCCGCGCGGACAAAGGCCTGCGCGCCAGCCGGAGGCGTCGATGAATCCCTTTTCACCAAAAGCCTCATTACATGTGGGATCCATGTTACTTTTTCTCATGAATACGGTGGTGTTGTTTGAGCCTTTTGTTGAACCAAGGAAGTGCCTAGTGTTTCTGAAACTAAGGTTTGCAAACCACCAATAGGTGTGATTAATGGATTTGCAGGTGTGAAGTCGTAAGGGTTTCCAAGTAGATTAGAGTTTGAATATCGATAGATTTCGTCTGTGATGCGAGTACACGCAGCTCTGATGGTGGCCTTGCTAAGTCTTGGGATGAGTTTCTCGTCGCGACAACTACTTTGGATATTCTTAGTCGTATGAGTGAAGTGCAATCAGGAAATGGGAAGAACTAATCAAAACGCGTATTTTTCACTGATGGAAAAAATTGAGTTTGATTTGAAACGATCTGCACGCTTCTGCTTTCAGATTTCTTCAAATCGCATTTAATTTAATGTGTTTATCGGTCACATGCGTCTTTAACCGCTATTAACATGCAACCCTGCAGGTTTGTTAAGTGCACTTGTACCTTCCTGTATGTTAAGAAATGTAACATCCTTAGCAATGGGTTTTAACATCCTTAGCAACTTAAACAACCATCGATTTATCGCGAGTCAAATATTTGTTAAGGAAAAAACGTGGCGATGTACAAAACAAATCAGATTTAAACAATTCAGAAGTAATTCACATTGAGTTGGGGAATAACTATTCTTCATTGTAGTATAATTAATAGTACAATTAGAAAAATGTATATTAGGTAAATTAACCTTATTTTCCTCACATTCCCCCAAATGAAAGTACTCTGGTAATCATATTTACTGACAGTGTGAAGGTGTCGCCACTGGAAGTCAACGCGCAAATTTCCATCGCTTCTTTATGTTTAGGATAATTATTTGCATCCATGTTTCTCGAACCACGGTATACGAATATTGTTTATATAGATATATCGCAAGTAGCACCCCACAATATCGTATTAACGTGCCTCAGCAACAGAATTAATGTGTTTACTATCGCAATAATGTAATTTTTCGCATAATTCGTGAAATTTTATGATGACCGATAAAATGCTGAACATACCACAAAATGTTAGTGTTATTACTGCCTCGTCTAAATTAAAACTCTTGGATCCGTTACGGTCCGCCTCGATTTTTAACTTTAAGCCTCGGCAGTAATAACACTCATAACATTTCTAGGTATGTTAATAGCTATAAAATGAGGTGCAATGCCTCTGTCAAAATGTTGGATAGGCTGTCCAAAGCGTCTGCGCGGCATCGTGATAGTTTGTACTGTGCGTAAACGTCGTTCTTCACTGACAGCAGTTGACCGATAACAACTGCGCAACAACAGAGCGGTGATATCACAAATGCGTGATGTCGTGCGCCAATGCGTGGTGGGCGTACTACACATTACAGATACGTTTGAATATTATCATTTACTCACACACCAATGGTATGTATGTATACCGAAATGGGATACTATTGGACCACTCCTTCTGGCTGCATCACTTTTTTGTCAGGCAGTGTATATAGCAACGTCTACATTTTAGAATTTGATGCATTTTCATACGCTTAGAATCAACGAGACTCTGCCGTTAAATAGTGATGAAGGTTCTTAGAGATCCTACGCAGAAGGTCCAAACGGGGCTCCAACTTCGATTACCAAACGTGAAATCAGGAGTTTTAAATATATATTTAGTCAAAAACAGTCAAAAACTGTATGTGACGTATGGGGGAGAAAATCATCTGCGCACGCTTTCTTGAGTTTCAATATCCCTTCCCAACAATTTAACTATTAATAGTTGGAAGATGAAAAATAATAATAATAATAATAATAATAATAATAATAATAATAATAATAATAATAATAATAATAGTAACAACAACAAATTTAAAAAAGCGAGGGATTAACTTTTCAAAAACTAGATATTTTCGTTGCCAAATTATAGAAAGCTTATTTTTAACGGTAAAGGAACAAACGGATTTGATTTTTCTGTATTGTTAACAAAATAGAAACTCACCCTAAGCTCTACTACCACTACAAGCAAAAGGAAAGTTCAACAAAACGTGCGCATAGTGAAGCTACATTTACGTCCAGAAGCAAATCAAGGGGCCATCTCAGCATTTGCTCAATGGATCAGGGGAACTGGACAAAAACCCGATTGAGATGGGGGTCATTGACCCGGAAGTACATTATTTGTTACAGGCATATTGAGTCTTTTTTAATTATACAATGCAAATGTAAACTAATTCATTATACTACATCTTGTTTTTGTTAAAGCAAACATTATTTTTCTTTTTGACGATCAGTATAGTCTCTAATTGTATAGAAACAGTTTTGCAGCAGAAAAGATTTTACTTTTAACTTTAATTTGTGTACCAATTTTAATTGTTTAATTTCATCTGGCAATGCGTTGTAAAGTAACGTACATGTATTTATGTGGATTTCTTGTAGTGAGCTGTTGATACTGACACTTGATGAATATGATTTCTACGTCGAGTGCTGTAACTATAAATATCAGTATTACATGAAAATAAGTTCCCACCGTTAACTAAGTCAGTTTTGACAAATACTACAGACTCATAAATAAATAGGCAAGGTAATAACTATTACGGCACATCAATGTAATGTTAAACATATACAGATATGCTTCATATTACTTTAACTATGTATGCAGCAAAGAAAGTCTCCTTCATTTTGGGCCATCAAGAATGTAAATAAGTTCAGAAAGTAAATTCGAAAAATTTTAGTCAACCACGTCATGAGCGAATAAAACTGGCAATACCACAGAACGAATGTATTATTGGAAACCCAAACAACCCAAGTTGCTCATATTTCTTCTGCACCATTGACCATCATACATCGCGTAGTTTACAATTGAAAATTTCACTACTTCATTTCCAAAATTCGGGCCTCGGTGGATCGATGGGATTCGGATGAGTCTGTCAGCTGACTGCTAAAGATTTAAAGACTTAGAGGACGAGGTGGATGCGGTGTGAATCTATTTATTTGATTTTACGCCAAAAAAAAAACAGTTAAAACTGCGTATGACGTGCTATGGGGAAAAGTGAATTGTGTGCACATTTTCAAAATTCTGTGATCCCTACACTGTCATATACTACTTAAATTTTGAAAACAGGAAAAGAAAATCTCCCCTTAAACACAGAAACTCCATGTTTATTGGGGGCTTGGCGGGAATCTTCATTCGCAGTCCCTTTCTTTAGGAACTCTTGTGCTGTGCGCGGTGCACGAGCTACTCCCTAGTATGAAAATATGCCCTTGACGAACCTAAGAGGGATTTCTGACATCTGAAGTTTTGTAGCGGAATTCTGCAACGACTAGTGATACGCCAACGATGTCGATTTTTTCAAATATTTCTATATTTTTATACAAACGTCGATATATGAAGTTGATTTACTAGACTGTCTATATAGAATTTCACTCAGTACAAAAGTATACTTCAAACGTACGTGAGCCAAATAAGGTCTCGAAACGTTGTCTGTAAACAATTCGTATTAATAAATCCAAAAAGGAAAAACCTTGACTGTTTTTAATAATCCAGGAGAATTATCCAAAGTGAAATCAATGTATTATTGATTTATCTATGTTAAATACATTAATTTATTGAAGTTAAGTTTTTGAACATCGATGTTGTGGGTTCGATGTTTTTTGGGCTTCATGTAAAGTGCCCCCCCCCCGCAACTTTTTTATATCGGTTTTAAATTCAACAGCCCGCAACATCACCCAGATCGATAGAGGAATATCAATTTTGGAGAATATCAGCTGAACAGTTTAGCCGCCAGCATTGTTCACGGACGGCCGGACAGACGAACGGCCGGACAGACAGACGTTTTGCCGTCTTTCGTTTTTTCGGTATCAAGGGCCCACAAAACATGAATTCTGGTTACACCACGAGCTAGAGGATTTTTTTCTAAATTTATCAACTGTATTTATCCTCTTTTTCGTTACCAGGGTTTTCTCACACAGCATTACATAACTTTCTCTCTACTCCGCATAGAGAATGTAAACTAGTTGTGCTACAGAATGGCTCAGACTTTCTCATACTATTTAGTTTTTTAATTTATTTCGTCTGGATCAGCTTTTTGGTCTGGTCCACATACTCTTGCCAGCCGCCTATAGTACATTTATTAAAATTTTCTCAATTTTTGGGTTTTCAAATGGCAGAACCACAATATTACTTTAAGAATATTATAGAAGAGTATAACCTCGTTCCATAAGAAAATTTTTGTTGAAAACTTTGGAGTCGTTGGTGATGTTAAATTTTGTTAAAATATCGGCAAAAGCGCTGTAGAAATATTCATTTAACAAGCTTTTGGCGATAAATCTATGCGCCGCTCCCAGCATTTTGAGTGGTTCAACTGATTTAAATCGGAAAGAACCTCAACCTCACCCCGACCAAAACAAAAAACTCGATTTTTTCGGTACAACACGAAACTCGTGGTCATTGCTTGTTTCGACAGGCAAGGGCTTATTCATTATGAAAAGGTCCCAAGGAAAAAACTTCAATTGTTGAATAATCGGAAATTCAAATTCCACCATGACAACGCACGGCTCGTTCCTTGTGATCAAGTATTTGGCGAAAAACTGCAAAATGGTGACCTTGCTGCCTCCCCATTCTCCAGATGTGGCTGCAGCCGGCTTTTTCTCTTCATATGCGAGTGAAATCCATGTTGAATGGCCGCTGATTTGACTCATTCGAGAACATCGGGAGCAACTGTGCTGGGAACCAAAAATATTATTCCGAATGCAGCGTTTCAGAGGGTAATTGAAAGCTAGAAGAAACGATAGAAGCAATCTGTGGCTAGCCAAATAATGTACATTGAAGGCGAAAACACAAAAAGATGTATATTTCAATATAAACTTATTTGAACAGTCCGGTCTGTTTTTGAACACCCCTTGTGTGCCTGAAGATGGAGTTAAAAATACTCCGAAACGTTGTGAAAAGAAAGAATGATTTATATGATGACTAACTATGTGTACTAATAGATTTTTGAATAAATAAAACTTTAGTTGTCTATAAAAAGTGAAGCTTTATATGGAATTGAATATATATCAAAAGACAACTTCCTGTAATTCACGTAATCCTCGTGTACATAGTTATTTTGCTAGTTTCGAAAAACCTCTAACTTCGAAACTCGATCTCTAAGACCGCGCAGTCAGAAATAATGCAGCGGAAATGGTTGTCACTGATCCAACTCAGTCGGTTAGTTTAGCAATATATCATTAATATTTATGTGTAGTTAAGTACTTCCATTACGATGCAGTTCACAAATAGTACAATTGAAATTTTCCTAAAACTAGTAGTGGTGCATTGTCTGAAATGTGCTTTTCTCCGCCTCTTCTTTTTTCCTATGGGAAGTGCACCTCTTAAGACTGACACGACCTCTGACCTGAATAGGGAGGAGCATTCGATCGTCACGTGACCCTTCCTTCCATTTCCGTGTGGTGTCTGAACAATGGATGCGTTACATCGCTGCATAGTCATTAGCACGCGCTCGGATGTTTCAATATTCAATGAACGCATATTTCGCGTCTTCCTATTATGGCAAGAACAAACGAGGAAAAGACCTACTCCTGTAGTTCCACTTAGACAGCGAATACGTTTTCCTATGCTGTTAGCAAAATGTAACGCATCTGAAGCAACATTCAATTCCTAATCATTCATCTCTCATCATCAGTATTATGACAGTTTTTTTATTATTATAAATATTTTCAGGTTTTACGAAGTTCAGTTTAGACTCCACGTTTGTATTGTTGGCCTAATACAAACTTAATGCTAATAACTTAATTCTAAAAATCACATGATTAACCCTTCCATTATCCATTCAGTGGAAGGCAATGGAAATCACAAGATTATCTTCCTTGGAAAGGGGAGGGTATAAGAGCTTCATAAATCCCCTGCACTCGGGGACTGAGTAAAGAAATCATCGCTGTCATTATCACCATCATTCAGTATTGAAGATCAAGTTTTCATTTACAAAAAAAAATGTGTATGAAGAAAGAGTTTAAGAACATAAGAAACATAGTCTTCACATTTCAATTTCTAAACTTGTATAGCTCGTATTTCTTTCCAATAATTCGTATTTTGATCGATTCAGTATATTATTAAGCAATAATACTTGTTCTTCACGGACGCGCGGGAGAATTGTACGCGACATCATCTTTAGTATTTGAATCTTGTATCACAAGTGGAACTCTGTATTCTGTGCAAAAACGACCACCTGCAACCGACCGGCTACATGTCGTGCAGCAGTAGATGCTCGAGCGCAGTGGATGCTCGAGCGCTATCTATAACTGGCTGCTCGAGCGCTGGCGATCGATCGGGTGCGACAATTGTTCGCGCTCGCTCAGTTCACTGCGCACGTTGCCGCCAGACACCCCTTACCCTTACCCTGGATTCTTTAATGAATTCCGCCATTCACGACCTACGAAGTGGGCATCTCGGGGCGTTTATGAAATAGACCGACCGGACTACCTGTTGCGCAGCAGTAGATGCTCGAGCGCAGTGGATGCTCGAGCGCTATCTATAACTGGCTGCTCGAGCGCTGGCGATCGATCGGGTGCGACAATTGTTCGCGCTCGCTCCGTTCACTGCACACGTTGCCGCCAGACACCCCTTACCCTTACCCTGGATTCTTTAATGAATTCTGCCATTCACGACCTACGAAGTGGGCATCTCGGGGCGTTTATGAAATAGACCGACCGGACTACCTGTTGCGCAGCAGTAGATGCTCGAGCGCAGTGGATGCTCGAGCGCTATCTATAACTGGCTGCTCGAGCGCTGGCGATCGATCGGGTGCGACAATTGTTCGCGCTCGCTCAGTTCACTGCGCACGTTGACGCCAGACACCCCTTACCCTTACCCTGGATTCTTTAATGAATTCTGCCATTCACGACCTACGAAGTGGGCATCTCGGGGCGTTTATGAAATAGACCGACCGGACTACCTGTTGCGCAGCAGTAGATGCTCGAGCGCAGTGGATGCTCGAGCGCTATCTATAACTGGCTGCTCGAGCGCTGGCGATCGATCGGGTGCGACAATTGTTCGCGCTCGCTCCGTTCACTGCACACGTTGCCGCCAGACACCCCTTACCCTTACCCTGGATTCTTTAATGAATTCTGCCATTCACGACCTACGAAGTGGGCATCTCGGGGCGTTTATGAAATAGACCGACCGGACTACCTGTTGCGCAGCAGTAGATGCTCGAGCGCAGTGGATGCTCGAGCGCTATCTATAACTGGCTGCTCGAGCGCTGGCGATCGATCGGGTGCGACAATTGTTCGCGCTCGCTCAGTTCACTGCGCACGTTGCCGCCAGACACCCCTTACCCTTACCCTGGATTCTTTAATGAATTCCGCCATTCACGACCTACGAAGTGGGCATCTCGGGGCGTTTATGAAATAGACCGACCGGACTACCTGTTGCGCAGCAGTAGATGCTCGAGCGCAGTGGATGCTCGAGCGCTATCTATAACTGGCTGCTCGAGCGCTGGCGATCGATCGGGTGCGACAATTGTCTCCGCTCGCTCAGTTCACTGCGCACGTTGCCGCCAGACACCCCTTACCCTTACCCTGGATTCTTTAATGAATTCTGCCATTCACGACCTACGAAGTGGGCATCTCGGGGCGTTTATGAAATAGACCGACCGGACTACCTGTTGCGCAGCAGTAGATGCTCGAGCGCAGTGGATGCTCGAGCGCTATCTATAACTGGCTGCTCGAGCGCTGGCGATCGATCGGGTGCGACAATTGTTCGCGCTCGCTCAGTTCACTGCGCACGTTGCCGCCAGACACCCCTTACCCTTACCCTGGATTCTTTAATGAATTCCGCCATTCACGACCTACGAAGTGGGCATCTCGGGGCGTTTATGAAATAGACCGACCGGACTACCTGTTGCGCAGCAGTAGATGCTCGAGCGCAGTGGATGCTCGAGCGCTATCTATAACTGGCTGCTCGAGCGCTGGCGATCGATCGGGTGCGACAATTGTCTCCGCTCGCTCAGTTCACTGCGCACGTTGCCGCCAGACACCCCTTACCCTTACCCTGGATTCTTTAATGAATTCCGCCATTCACGACCTACGAAGTGGGCATCTCGGGGCGTTTATGAAATAGACCGACCGGACTACCTGTTGCGCAGCAGTAGATGCTCGAGCGCAGTGGATGCTCGAGCGCTATCTGTAACCGGCTGCTCCGCTCCGTTCACTGCGCACGCTTCCGCCATCGACACCCCTTACCACCCTTACCCTTACCCTGAATTCTTTAATGAATTCCGCCATTCACGACTTACGAAGTGAGCATCTCGGCGGCGTTTATAAAATAGACCGACCGGCTACATGCCGCGCAGCAGTGGATACTCGAGCGCTATCTGAAACCGGCAGCTCGAGCGCTGGCGACCGATCGGATACGGCAAGCTTTCGCGCTGCTCTGTTCACTGCGCATGCTGCCATCGCCACCCCTTACCATCCCTTACCCTTGCACTTACCCGGGATTGTTTTATGGATTCTGCTATTCACTACTTACGAAGTGGGCATCTCGGCGGAGTTTATGAATTATTACACTGAAGTCCAATTACATTCCTCCTTCAGTGAATTATTGCAACTATCTTATCGAGGCTACTCAAAGACACGTAGTATCGTTTTCTAGAATTTATTAATATCATCTCTTCTCTCATTATTTTAATTTATTTATTCAAAACTTTTTAGGAACGTAATTACTTTTTGGGAAAAGCCATCAATTATTTACTTTCTTAAATAAATGCATCTCTGTTTTTGTTGTAATCTTTTACGTAGAAATACTACTATCATGAGTCAATTTTCAAAAACGGTATCTTATACACATTAAATGTCATATTCCAAAAACAAGCCAACAATTTTAATGCACACATCTACAAAAAAAATAAGTATTTGTTTCTTCATGAATATGTGTGGCAATTAAAACAAGCCTTAACTTACATTACGCATCACTTTTTAGACTGTGGAGAAAACTATTTCCTTTAAAACAAACCTTTCTTTATCTGCGCAAGTATATTACATCTCTTTTTTAAGCCAACGCCAACTGTATCGCCACCTTCTTCCAAACTTCGATGCCAATTGCGTCGTTTGTGTCCTAAAAATGAATTTTTAAGTCAATCCTTACTAAAACATTATTTTTAGTAAGTGTAAAGAGCGTAAAAATTTCAGTTTATAGCACAAGTACTGAAAGTGAGACGAGGCACAAATAAGCAGATAAAGCTAGACGACAAGAAAAACAAAATATTTTTGCCTGATCTCATCAGCTACCACTGACCTTAATGTAACGAAGTGATTATTATGCTTGAATTAAAATAAAATGTGTATCAGTAAGGCTGGCTTGTCGACCCCGCATGTCGGCCTCGTTTTGCAAGTTATCCCACCCACAATATAAAATCCCACTTTTACCACCAATATCATAAGTATTTCTTAACCAATACTTACAACATTCCTGAGAGCTTCGACTCACTATCAGCACAACCTTCTAGAGGTCACAGAAGAGAAATAGTCAAGAAACTGCAGTTCAGGAATGAAGCTTTTCTCGGTAAAATGGAAGCAGCCTGAATATTACGAAACTACTCCGGCATTCAATATGATTCGCTTGGTATTGATCGGAGAAACCACGGAAAACTACCGATTAGAGCAGCCAGCTGCTACAATTCTCCTCAACACAGCATGTAATTGGATCTACCTATCAAGTTACATAGTATCGAAAATCCATCACAATCAGGAATAGAATCCTAGGACCTCCAAATCAGAGGCACTGCAGTGAGATCAGCTGATGCTGTCAAAGTCGCTGGTATAAAGATCGCTCTGAGATAGTCACCCGGTAACAGTTTCAATTTTAACTAAAAAATGCACGTAATTTTATTTTTATTTCGCTTATTTTGGTACGGCGCGTTCCAACGATTCTCATACTCAGCGCGTCACTTGCCATCGCTGACGTGAATGGACAGCAAGTGTTCATGGAACACGCCGCTGGCCACTAAATATTTGCTATTCGTTTCTTGGTCTTGGAACAGCAACTTTCCTTGTATACTTAGTATCTAAATAATTGAAGTATGGCGCGTGTATATATATATAATACAGGCTACTACGTCATTCCGTTTTTTGCGAGCACTGTTTTTGTTAAAATATTTAATTTATTGCAGGGCTATACGAGAATATTTATTGGTCGTTCTTGAGCGGTGTGAACGCTACTTTTTCGGAAACCGTTTTGTGTGGTTTTGTTCAACTGCCCTAGGCTACTAGGATAGACCTGCTAAAGCTTCTAGCTAGTTCATTTTTTGCTGTACTTTGGGGTTCGGTTTTCTAAACAAGCATAGAAATGCAGAGGTTGGTGCTAGGGATGACACACCGAGGTCGATGTTCTCAAAACATCAATGTTTCTATAAAAATATCGATGTTTTGTTATCGATAATTTTTCGTTTTGTATATTTTCTTTTTGGATGAAAAATTCCCATTACCACAATCGTGTTAAAGTGAAAAGACGAAATAATAACTGATGACACCAGTGTCTTATAAGTTCGAACCAAACAAACGAACGCTGTTTGTACTACCAGCATCGAGCAGACGATCCCTCGCCCGAGATGACCCTGATACCCTGGTATGTACTTCGTATTTCGCACATGGAGAGGCGTGTTTTAACGTTGTTTTTCGTCCACTTTTAATTACAAATTGATATACACGGCCTCTGTCAAGTTAAATTTTGTTGCGCACGAATTAAATGTTAGAGGTTACTAAACCAACATTAAAACATCGATGATCGAACACATTGATGGTTTATGACCGATATATTTTTAACCCTTAACTGGCATCGTGGTGCCATTTTGACCCCACTCGAATTCCGAAGTTGAATATCTTGCCTACTTTTCAAATGAGAACGTTGGTATGCTGTTTACCTTCAAATAATGTGCTTATCTTTTGATTTGAGAAGTACTGTTGAATTTCGTATAGTTGTTTTGCAGTGGCGTGAGTGAAAATATTTGTTGGGGTCTCAGCGGCACCACTAAGCTAGTTACGTAACATTTTTTATAATGCCTTTTCATAAAGCAATTGAGTCTAGTGCTGACAAGAGCCATGATGTCGCTTTCTCTAGATGGTTAGAAGAGGTGGAGAATGATTATAGTGACACTAAAGGCATACAAAATGCGTATGATTGTCATAGCAAGAATTCTTGAAGATGCTGGTATGTCTACTTGCCTAATCTCACATGAACATCACTCTTGAACGAACACCTAACTAGAGAGCTTCGTGAAACCACGTCAATAATATTGCAGAAATCTATTCCCGGTCCTGAATGCAATCAACAAGTAGCCTGGCAAGTGAAACAGTGCGCAATTTGTCAGAAAAAATATCGAAAAATCATTGTGATACACGTTCCTGGTCAATGTTTAATGAATATCAGCCAAACATTTGTAAGGAGTGACTACGAGTCAATTTTTTCAATAATAATTATATATTTTATCGTTAAATATGTGTATCAAAAAATGTTAATACAAAAAATATGAGATTTTAAAATATTATTGATAAAAATAAGGTTATATTTATGATTATTTATCAGAAATATTTCACATATTATTATTTAGCAAAGTAAAAAATAAATTAAATATGAATTATTTTATCTAAATGATTTTAAAGATCCTATAAAAATGTAATTAAAAAGAAATACTCTATAATTTGTTACAAATTTTCATAATGAAAAGAAAAAGTCATGAAGTCAAAATGGCACCACGACGCTGATAATGTATCAAAAACTCACTACCCCAGTTGAGGCTTAACATCGATGTTTTTATTTTGAACATCAATGTTTGGCAACGATGTTTCGAATTGTAGGAATTCTGATTTGGTGTTGTTGACGTTCTTATCAGAAGAAATAAAAGAGGTCATCTTCGTCAACATACTATACTTCGTTAACATACTACTAGTATGTTAACGATGTTTTGTTGTGGATGTCGCATCTCTAGTTGTTCCGAGTGGTGAGTGTGGTGTGTGTGGTTCGCAGGGCGGGCGACATGGGCGGGTCGCTGCTGTCCAACGGGTGCCCGCGCGACCCGCGCCACTTCCGCCGCCAGGCGCGCTACATCATGCAAGAGGACCTCCTGCAGCCGCACCTGTCGGTGCGCGAGGCGCTGCGCCTGGCCGCGGACCTCAAGCTGCCCCCGCGGCCGCGCGCGCGCAAGCGGCAGGCGGTGAGTACAGCACTCCTCGTCACATTAACCCTGCTCGGCGCCACATTCACCCTGACTTGTCTTCCCATCCACCCTAACTACCCTCGTCATTCACCCTGCCTAGTCTTCTGATCCAGTCTGCTCCTTCACCACATTCATCCTGCCTCGCCTTCTCAACCACCCTGCATCTCCGCCACATTTACCTTACCTCGTCTTTTGATCCACCCTGCCCCTCTGCCACATTCACCCTGCCTAGTCTTCTCATCTATTCTGTACCTCTGCCACATTAACCTTGCCTACCCTTCTGATCCAGCCTGCTTCTCCACCACATTCATCCTGGCTCGTCTTCTCACCAATCGTGCTTCTCTACCTTATCCTGTTTGACAGCCACATTCGCCGTGCCTCATCTTCCCATTCACTCTACCTCGCCTCGTCATTCCCCTTGCCTCATCTTACCCACACTGCCTCTCCACTACATTCATCTGGCCTCGTATTTCCATACTTCCTGCCTCGCCACCCATTTACCCTGCCTCGTATTCTCGCCCACCTTGCCCCTCCACTACATTCCCCCTGCCTCGAATTTCCTTCCTCTCTGCCTTGTCTTCCCATTCATCACGCCTCTCCGCCACATTCACCCTGCCTCGTCTTTCCATCCTCCCTGTCCCTCTGCCACATTCACCCTGTCACGTCTTTCACCCACCATGCCTCTCCGCCACATTCAACCTGCTTCGCCTTTCCATCCACCCTGCCTCGTCTTTCCATGCTCCCTGCCCCTCTGCCACATTAACCATGCCTCGCCTTTCCATCTACCTTGCCTCTCCGCCACATTCACCCTTTCTCATTTTTCTATCCCCCCTGCCTCGTCTTTCCATCCACCCCGCCTCTGCGCCACATTACCCCTGCCTCCCCTTTCCATGCTCCCTGCCCCTCTGCCACATTAACCCTGACTCGCCTTTCCATCCACCCTGCCTCGTCTTTCCATCCACCCTGCCTCTGCGCCACATTACCCCTGCCTCACCTTTCCTGCTCCCTGCCTCTCTGCAACATTAACCATACCTCGCCTTTCCATCTACCTTGCCTCTCGCCCCATTCACCCTTTCTCATTTTTTCTATCCCCTGCCTCGTCTTTCAATCCACCCCGCCTCTGCGCCACATTACCCCTGCCTCACCTTTCCATGCTCCCTGCCCCTCTGCCACATTAACCCTGACTCGCCTTTCCATCCACCCTGCCTCGTCTTTCCATCCACCCCGCCTCTGCGCCACATTACCCCTGCCTCACCTTTCCATGCTCCCTGCCCCTCTGCCACATTAACCCTGACTCGCATTTCCATCCACCCTGCCTCGTCTTTCCATCCACCCCGCCTCTGCGCCACATTACCCCTGCCTCACCTTTCAATGCTCCCTGCCCCTCTGCCACATTAACCCTGACTCGCCCTTCCATCCACCCTGCCTCGTCTTTTCATCCACCCTGCCTCTCCGCCACATTCACCCTGCCTCGTCTTTCCATCTACCATGCCTCGTCGATATATATCCCGTGCCTCGACTTCCCTTCCAGCCTACCTTGCCTCGTCATTCACCTTGCGTTGTCTTCTCATTCACCCTGCCTCGCCACCACATTAACCCTGACACGTGTTCCCATCCACTCTACCTCGCCTCGTCATTCACACTGCCTCACATTCTCAACAACCCTGTCGCGCCTTCTCATTCACCCTGCCTTGCAGCTTCCTACACTCTACTTGGCCTGTCATCCTCCCTGCCCCATATCCTCATCTTCTTTGCCATGCTGCCTCATACACTCCGTTTGGTCTCCTCACCTACCCTTTCAGTGTTTCACACCACCTCCTCCTCACTGCGTATCCTCTTCATTCACATTGTAATGTATCACACATTGTAATGTATCATCAATTTGGCAAACAATATCATTTCATGTCAATTGCAATTACATGTCTGCTTTCTCCTATTAACATTCTAGTTTAGTCCTGTTAACTGGCTTTAGAATAGTGCTGGCGCCCCAGCTCGCTTGGAGTTTCGCTCCGAGCTGTGACGGGAATTATGACAGGGATCGGTCGCTTGTGATGAAGAGTCATGGGCGTCCGAGCCGATGGCTGTTAGGCGTTCAACCGCTCTCAATCTCCTCCCGAAGTCATTTTCCCAGACTGAGTGACGTCTATCTCCTCCAAGACACTAACCCTTCCAAGGCACACCCTCCATCCCCTCCGTCACCTCCAACTCCTCCATCCCCTCCAAGACACGCAGTACATGAACGAATTTCTAAACTCCCGCCCCTAGATCGCGTGGAGCCACGGAATTGAGCAGACCCGTTCTAGTTCATCTATCCCCTACACTTGTACTTTGTCCTTTGGACCTGTGGCGACAGGTAGCCTAGCGTTCAGGGCTCTTCATTTCCCTCGCTGGATACTGCTATTCAAATTGTGGTCACTCCAAGTAAACTTGTGAAGGGACACACAAGTTTGTGGAAAGTGTCACGACATTAACAAAAATGGGCTTTAATTCATCGTTGTAAAAGACATCGATAAGTTTATTCCATCATGGATGTTTTCAAAACATCAAACCGGGAGCGGAGTCTAAGAGTATCAACTGATGTCACTGCAGTGTCTCTGACTAGGAGATCCTAGGTTCGAGTCGCGACGGTGGCAGGATTTTCGACACTACCTTCTCAGCTAGGTCGAATTCAGTCGCTGTCTGAAGGAGAATTCTAGCGGCGGGCTGCTCTAATCGGTAGTTTTCCATGGTTTCTCCAATCAACGCCAGTCGATTGCCGGAGCAGTACCCCGACAAAAGGGCCACGGACCGCGCGCGATTATTCCTTCCTCTTCCTTGTCCTATCCTCGCCCTATACATACACACACAATAATATGCACTACACTACCACACATGCCGGGATACCGGTCGGGGACTTAGAAGGGGTCTTAGTCGGGGACGTGTCCTGGCTGGGGCAATTCCCCGCTGGTGGGAGATACCTGTTTGGGGAAAAACTCGCTAGTCAGCGTCGGATCTCGCCATCCAGTGGGGGAAGATCGCCACCACCTCCCGATGAAAAATCATGCAATACACGTACGGAACTAATGACCTCAGTTAGCGCGTCCAGAATCACTGATAATCAATCAATGAAAAATCAATGAGGGTGGCGCATCCGTAGAATGGCGCCCTGTCGCAGGCGGCGGCCGCAGAGCGTTCTTCGCCGCCTCCTCCGCTCGTGCACTTTGCCTCTGCGAACCGCGGAAGCGTTGTGGGCGGCGCTCTGCCACATGAACGAAAGGAGCGCGCATGGAATGCACTGCATAGGTGGCATAGGTCATACAAAAGGTTGTAACACGTTACTAGTATCACCGCTACTATCCCCGCCACCACTACCGCCACCACTACGACCACCACTACCGCCAGCACTGCCACATCTTCCGCCACCACCACCACCACCACCACCACCACCAGTACTACTACAACTACTACTACAACAACTACTACTACTACAACTAAGGGGGTGAGGAGGAAGTTCTCGAAAAAATAATATTTATAAACCAGCAAAATAATGAAAGATAATATCTATTTGTTTTAATTGCATAGAAATTCGAGTACATTATTATAGCACTTACATGAGCAAAACGACCGGCAAAGGTGGATAAGGGCATTAATTGATTTCACTGCAATGCCTCTGACCGGGAGGTCCTAGGATTAGAGTCCCACTTTTGTAGGATTTTCGACACTAACTTGTCAGTTAGTTCGAATTTAGTCAGTCGCTGTCTGTAGGGGAATTCTATTGGCCGGCTGCTCTGATCGGTAGTTTTTCGTGGTTTCTCCGATCAGCACCGGGCGAATGCCAAAGCAGTACCCTAACAAACGGGCCACGGACCGCGCGCGATGTTTCCTTCCTCTTCCTTCTCCTATCCTTACTCCATACGTACACACACACACACACACACACACACACACACACACACATACACACCCTCACGTGCACTACACTATCACAGTTGTCGGGAGAGCTGAAAATCCCAGTAAATCGGCGTAGGCCCACTCCGGATCGGGGATGAACACCGCCACCTCTCACGATAAAAACATGAAATACTATTGACCTTATGGGTCGTCCATGAAATACGTGAGGTCTTTAGGGGGGAGGGGTCAAGCGAATCTCACGTACTCTTACGTGGGGGAGAGGGAGGGTCACGGCAAATATCACGTTTTTTTTTTTCGCTAAAAACAGAGGTAAACTGCAAGAAAACTGAGACAATTTAAGTAAAACACGTTTCTATACAGACATATGGCTAAATCTTGCGCAATCATTTTATCGTGGTTACGTGAATGCTACAATAAAAAACATAGTATACCGAGAAAAAGAATCTTAACAAAAATTATCAAATTTTTATCATTAATGCGATAAATCTCATTACCTCATAAATCTCATTACAGAAATTTTAAAGAAAAATTACCGAGCGTTTGTAGAAGTGCAATAATATTCATTGTAATTCAGTCACTCTATTTTCTAAATACTAGTCATATCTAGTCTTAAATATAATTAAGAAAATTATATTTTTAAATAACTCCCAATGCAATCAATCACAAATTAACGCATTTACATTAAAATACGCATTTTGAAAAATCTCTCGTGAGATTACAAGGGGGAGGGTGTCAAGCGACATTTCAACAAGTGGGGAGGTGGAGTCGAAAAATCGCCAAAATCGCCTGATAATTTATGGACGGCTTCTTAGAAGTTGACGCACCCGTAATCACTAATCAATCAAAACGAGCAAAGCCAGTCATTTTCAGACGTACTGCAATTTGGGGTCCAGTGGGCTGGAAATTTCGCGTTCGCAAATGTCAAGGATGTTTTCTTGTTTACCTTGGAAACCGAAGGTGGGAGTTTCGTCCTTGACTCGGAAATGAGCATGTACAGCTAGTAAAATTTGCGGTTTTAAACCGGTTTGCACGTTTTAAGCTTTGTTACATAAAGCCGAACATTTTCATTCGCCGCAGCCATCTACACAGTACTGTACGTGCTTGTATATATCTTATCTTGTATATATCTAAAACGGCACTAATGGTCCCTTCTACATTTCTCCTGAGGGAGGGGCCACTATCACGACGAGTCATATGCATCTTGGGTTTTTAACCTTCGTTACTCCCCTTCACCTCACTGCAATAAATAATTTAAACAAATATAAAATTTGTTGATACAATTCATAATGCCGGCAAAAATAGGAAATATCAATATCTAATATAATAATTCTGAAAATTGTGCAAAGAGTTCTATAGGTCCCAAAATAATTTAGAAAAATGTAAAAATACCGAAATTTACAAAAGATCCACCCATCTAATAGTTCTTACTAAATCAGAAGTACCTAATAAAGAATCTGAATGAATGTTTCTGATGAAAAAACTTTCGCGGGCATAGGTTTTTTTAAGTTATTGCAGAAGTTAACCGGTGAAAGTACTCTTTTATTATATTCAATAAGTGGTAAATATTTTTAGGAATCAGATGGTAGTAAATATGACATACTTCACCGGTCATTGTGAGAAGTAACTGATAAAAAGAAACTGCTGCGAAATTCATCGCAACTGGAAGTATTGGCTCTCGGCCTTAGAGTTATGAAGTACATATCATGCTATTATCAACTCTGTTTCTCTTGGGGTACAAGATAAAACCACCCTAACTTAAAATTTTGTACCACACACAACCACATACTACTTGACGATAATTCGTTTTCATTGTAAACAATATATGCTAATATACAACGCAGAAAGAAAGAAAAGTAAGGGCGCCGAAGTCATCCTATCCTCTATTATGAATTGCCAACTTATGAAAATGAAAAATCATGCAAGAAACTAAATTTATTAGTAAACATTATTACCTTACAGCAACCAATCAATACTTCTCTTTTAACTATTTACAAATAATTATTAAAATGCTCCGTTCACGTTTACAAGCAGATATTTTCAATCTGTAGATGCATTAAATGGTTGAGTGTTTGACTAGCTAATGGCACGAACATACCACCTTAAATGCGTGAATTCTAGCCACCCGCTGCAGTTCCACGCGTGCCAATCGCCTTTCACTAGACTAGAGCCGAGAGCCAGAGAGCCTGCTTCTCATTTCCGGCCGGGCTGACTCTAAAAGCATGGGGGCCAGAACTGCTTGCTCGCAGGTAAACACTGGACCAGCCACGTCAGAAGGTTCGCCCACTAGTGGAGCGCTGATCTAGACCAGAGAGCTCTTCACGTTTTCTCTGCCTGGCACGCGGGTCGTCTGCTTTTGGTTTACAAAGGGCGGCCCCAGCAGTGCAGTTGCGCTAGGAGAAATTTCCGTGGCTGCTGCCGCGCCATTACCGAACCAGCAACGCGCTGATTTTTAACCTTTACTTCCTCGCGACTGATTTTTTATACTTACACCTCCTCGCGGATTATAATATTTTTGGCTACAACGCCTTCAGAGATATGTGGCCTCTATTATGTTTAGTTCGCTAGAGGAGACTTCTGATTCAAAGTCTCTTCTAGCACATTGTTCTCCTGTATTTGACCTGTCATCAATAATTTAACGTACATTTACGATCATTTCATGATTTCAGATATTCGAATGAATGGATTAAGTTCAGTTTGGTAAAATGTACCTTCCGATGAATTACTCCTAACTAGAACGCCAGTCAATCAATGAATCCTTATATTTTATGTGGTTCAGAATGTTAAGTCTGCCCTTCCGCTCTATCAAGCAAATTTCATATTCTCCTTTCGCTATCAAAGAAAGAAGGTATCACTCGGGCGACGAAGCAGAAGCTCATTTTGTTCAGAGGCTTCCTTTAGGCTTAAAATTCTTGTGGTGTGTGGATGTAATAAATCTCTAGCATGGGTCAGCTGACTTAACTTCCCTTCTGAAAGAAGACGTGCGAACGATTTTTTTCACCAATTTTGTCTAGACTTCGCGACTTCCGATCGGGATTGAATCCACGAACTTGGGTAAAATAGTCCGATATACTAACCGTTGTACCACCGAAGCCTTTATCGGATTTGGTGATTGGCGACCTGGATTTAGTGGTGACCTCAGATATTTATTTCGCATCGTTCTTAGCTTGTTGATAGTGCTTGATTTAGGCCCATCCCATATTGGAAATGTACATATAGCATTCGAGTTTATGACGGATTTTATGATTATTCGACAATCTACAATACATTCTACATTGAACGGTGAACGATGATTTATAATCGGTGCTAGTTTGATGATGTCTACATGATTGTACTTCTGTACGGTGGCGACCGGTGGGTGGCAACTTAGGACGAGGGGCACGTGTGTGCGAACAATGGCACGCATTTTGCCTCTTGTGAATGTACCTTGATCGACGGCAAAATATAGCATGTAATGTACGACCGATCTGTAAACAACGGGGTTTTAATTCTTCTCTGAGAGGACTTTTACATTGATATCAGATTTTAAAAGTGTGAGCACGTACGAAAAGACGAAAAAAATATTTGCAGCAAAGGAAACGGTAATTTATGAAATCAGATGAAAGGCTTGATATTTTAAGCTCATTTAATAGGTACGTACTCTGCCGAAACACGCCCCTCTCCGAGTGTCACCATTTTTGCTCGTGCTTCCATTGCCTAGAATGCACCAGCTACTAGCGGCATCCCGATAATCCGTGACGCTATCTACTCTAAAAACATTTATCTATGGCTTCCACGCACGACAAAATTAAATGCGTCCTCAAAACGTGCTCTTCGGGTGACAAGCACAAATGTATCGAGTCGTTTAGCTTTTCCCTTGATTGCTTTTTCGCGGAGGGCGCCGTCCTGAAGTTCTCAAAGAACAACTCGTCCCTAGGCGCTGGGGAGGAAATGAGTCGATTCCTTCTGCCGCTTCTCTCGTCATTGATTCTTTTCGATAAATGCACCACCCTAAAGTCCTTAAGGAGCAGTCGCGATTTCTCCTAGGTACTGGGGGGAGGTGGAAACTAGTCGATTCATTTTGCAACTTTTCCCATGATTGATTTTTCAAGGAGAGCGCCTTGAGTCCTCCAGGAGTCACCGCCACTGACCCTAGGTGCTGGAGAGGAAATGAGTCGATTCTTTCTGCAACTTTTCCTGTGATTAAACTTTCAAGAAAGGCGCCACCGTTGAGTCCTTTGTAGCGTCGTGCACAAACATTTGGTAACGAACGTCCGCGTGGCATAGGCGACGCTAAGGCCGCGTGGCCTTTGTCTAAGAAACGGATGTGACGTCGGCGGGAATTCCTAGGAGGCAGCGGAGTGGGGGCAAGGGCGAGCGTCAGCCCTGGCGAGGGTGAGAACGTTCTCTTTCGTACTAGCAGCGGAGCGGAGCGGACCGGGCGATCTGGGTGGGCGCGGGCCGCGAGCTGTGGGAGAGCCGGCAATGTGTTGCCGTACAGAGGCCGACTCGACGAGTCGTAGGTTGGTTGCGGCGCTTCACGCCATCTAATGCATGAGATTAGTGCGTAGTGGTGTGGTAGCCGTAACGAGAAATTACTCCGAGTAGGGATGTTAGTAATTACGCTATTTTGTAATAAGGTGGTGGACTGTATTAAACATCTAAATTACTAAACCCACACGTGTCTGTGTTCTTTATGCAACTGCACGACGCCACACCTTAAGGATCAGCTGCCACTGCCCCTAGATGCTGGGGAGTAAACTAGTCGATTCCTTCAGTAACGTTTCACGTGATTAATTTTTCAAGGAGAGCGCCATCCTTGAGTCTTCAAGGGGCAGCCGCCAGTACGCATATGTGATGGGAAGGAAACTAGTCGATTCCTTCTATAACTTTTCTCGTGCTTGATTTTTCAAGAAGAGCGCCAAACTTAAGTTCTCAAGGAGTAGACACCACTACTCCTAGGTGCTGGGAAGAAAACTAGTCAATTCCTTCTGCAACTTTTATCGTGATTTATTTTGTTTATGGAAGGCACCACCCTTGAATCCTCAAGTAGCAGCCGCCACTGCTATTAGGTGCTGAGGAGGAAACTAGTCGATTCCTTCTGCGACTATTCCAGTGATTGATTTTTGAAGGAGAGCGTCACCCTTGAGTTCTTAAGGAGCAGCCGCTACTACACCTAGCTGCTGGGAGGGAAGCTAGTCGATTCCATCTGTAACTTTTCTTGTAAATGATCTTTCAAGGAGAGCGCCACCCTTGCGTTCTCAAGGAGCAGCCGCCACTACACCTAGGTGCTGGGAAGAAAACTAGTCGATTCCTTCTGCAACTTTTCCCGTGATTGATTTTTCAAGGAAGGCGCCACCCTTCAGTCCTCAAGAAGCCACCACCATTGCTCTTAAGTCGTGGGGAGGAACCTAGTCGAATACTTCTGTAACTTTTTTCGTGATTGATTTTCCAGTGATTGATTTTTGAAGGAGAGCGCCTCCCTTGTGTTCTTAAGGAGCAGCCGCTACTACACCTAGCTGCTGGGTGGGAAGCTAGTCGATTCCATCTGTAACTTTTCTTGTAAATGATCTTTCAAGGAGAGCGCCACCCTTGAGTCCTCAACGAATAGCCGCCTCTGTTCCTGTTCCTAGGAGCTGAGGAGGAAACTAATCGATTCCTTCTGCAACTTTTCTCGCGATTGATTTTTCAATGAAGACGAAAAACTTTAGTCCTTAAGGAACAGCCGCCACTGCTCCTAGGTGCTGGGAAGGAAACTAGTCAATTCGTTCAGCAACCTTTCCCGTAATAAATTTTTCAAGGAAGCCGTCACCCTTCAATTCTCCAGAAACCAAAGCCACTGCTCTGAGTTGTTGGGGAGGAAATTAGCCGATTCAGTGTGCAACGTTTCATTGATTTTTCAAGAAGAGCGCCAGACTTAAGTCCTGAAGGAGCAGCCGCCACTGCTCGGAGGCGATGGGTGTGCTCGTAAACTTGCGCTGCCCTGTCTGCGCTGGGCTGACGAGCGCGCGTTGCGCAGGTGGCCCACGCGATGGAGGCGCTGGGGCTGACGGCGGCGGCGGCCACGGGCGCGGGGCAGCTGTCGGGCGGCGAGCGCAAGCGGCTCTCCATCGCCCTGGAGCTGCTCGACGACCCGCCCGTCATCTTCCTCGACGAGCCCACCACGTGAGTACTGCCACGCCCCCCTGCGGGCCAGCGAGTAGGCTGCGCCCCAGGTCGCGCTCCTTATGACAGTCTTTTGTAACTTGAGTGTTGTGCACGCTAGAGCCTGGAGGAGGTTGTGGATTAGACCAGGAACGTCAAGGACGCAGGCAAGGTCACTTGCTAACAAGTGCTGACAGAATCTGCGTTCGCAGAAACGTGCGTGAGATGTAAAAGTAATGGCTGTACAAATTGCTCCGGAGTGCCTGTACACGTCTGGATACTTCGACTACGACAGTGTTTAGAGAAGTCAGTTGCCAGTCATTGTCCCAAATTTATCTATATTAATTACGTTTCCCTCCACTCAGGCAAAGAAAATACATAAGTCATATTTCAAATTGTTAACTGAGAGTAATATTAAACGTATTTCATGGTATCTTGATTTCGTAATCTGTTTACCTAAGCGTGCAATAATTGCATTAATTTCCTACATTCAATTATGAGGTTTAACTGAGAAAACGTTTTTGAATGTGAAAGAATTGTCCTGTTAAAAAATTGTCCCCCCATAAGCGATAGTAGTTATTTTATAGAAAATTTTTAATTTATTTAACGTTATGGACATGTATATCAAATAACAAAATCATTTAATAAAATAAACCAAAACAATGAACTAATTCTTCATTCAAACATATTTCTGCCAATAAGTAAAAATATTTAAACAAGGCAGAATTTAAAAAGAAAATAAACATGAATTAGCAGTAGCAAATAATATAAACGTAATACGAATCTTGATTGTTTGATACAACCACGGCAAATATGTGTATGGCGAACATACTTTCATGTGTAGCCACTACTTCATGCCTCGGGCCATTTCAGCTTGTGCGTTTCTGGATACAGATTAGATAATTTATTTAATTTGCTTTGGGCATGAACCCCGGTGGCAAATTCTTTACACTTACTTTACATGTAATACCATAATATAATAATGAATACTAAAAATACACACAATTCAATAAACAGAACAAAATTACTTCATTTAAGACATGCCCACTAAATACAGAGCCCCTCCACAGACTACTGATCCTATCGGATACACCATTATTAGAATTTAATCTTAACCTAAAAGTGTTGATGTTTCTAGGAAAAGTCTCCATTAGTACTGCAGGCAAGCTATTCCATAACTCAATAGTCCTATGTACAAAAGAGTATTTTCCAACATCAGTTCTCTGTTTCCTTGGACGTATTTTCCTAATGTGGTCGTGACGTGCTAAGTAGACGGGTTCATGCATTCTTTCCTGAATTTCCCTCCATGCCGGATTTTTCCCTAACGCTTTGTACAATATTCACCACCTTGCTTTTTTCCTACGGCTCGCAAATGATTCCCATGACGATATTTCATTGGAAATATTTCCTAACGAATTTCCCCTTTCAACAAATTTTGCTGCTACTTTCTGAACTCCTTCGATGGAGTTTATTTGGTCCTTTCTATATGAATCCCAAAACGCTGCTCCGTACTCTAACACCGGGTGCACAATGGTTGTATATTCTAGTTCTCTTGATTTACAGCTTCCCTTCCTTAACACTCGCATTACAAAGTGTAAAGATTCCCATGCCTTCCCAACAGTAAAGTTGACGTGCTCCCCCCATACAAGTTGTTTATTAATTATCACCCCCAGATATTTACAAATAGTTACCTGTGGAATTATCTTGCCCGCAAGCAAATACTTAGCTGTCCCTTTATTTCTACTGCGCGTAAAGCTATTTTGTATTTACCCGGATTTATCTTCATTCTATTGATTTCCGTCCATTCTTCTAAGCATCGCTAGTCTCGCTGTAATTTATCCTGATCCGATATATTCTCGATCTTTCTGTAAATAAGGCAGTCGTCCGCAAAAAGTTTAACTTTTGAGCCTATTCTCTCTGCTATGTCATTTATGTACACTAAATATAATAAAGGTCCAAGTACACTCCCCTGCGGAACCCCAGACGTTACACTAACTCTTTCCGATAGGCTGTTTCCCACCCTCACCCGTTGGTGGCGGTTATTTAGAAAATCTTTAATCCACAGTATCACTCACGAGTCTAGCCCTATTCTGTCTAGATTTTCAAGTAGTCTATCATGGGGGACAAGATCAAAAGCCTTCGTAAAGTCTATTACCGCCGCATCGATTCTATCACCCTCATCTAGTGCATCCGCGATATCTTGGCAAAAAGCTATTGTTTCACTTTCACACGAGTAACTCTTTCTGAAGCCACGCTGTCCCTCAAATAGCCAATTTTCTTTACTCCAAACGTTTTTAATGTACTCAGCGATTAGATGTTACATCTGCTTACAGATAACTGATGTTAGGCTGAATGGCCGATAATTTTTAACTTCTGATCGAGACCCACTCTTATTAATGGGAACTACAAATGCTTCTTTCCAATCCTGAGGAAGACGAATTATTTAAAGTAATATCAAAAAGTCGTAACAGATACGGAATCATGGCTTCACCTCCTGCTTTCAATAAGTCTTCCGAAATGTCGTCCGGGGCCACTGATTTATTCTTTCCAATTTTCGCTATTCTTTTTCAAAGATCATGTGGTCTAGTAATCATTCTTTCTCCCGACCCGTTCAAAACAGATACGCCATTATTTGGTGCAAGTACCGAACCAAAAAAAGAATTAAAGAGTTCCGCTTTGACTTTGCTCTCTGTAATTTTCTTTTCATTTGCATCTCTTAACACAGGAATGTCCTCCCTATTTCCCTTTCGTCTTTTTACGTATTTGAAAAACTGATTTGCCCCCTGCTTAGATTCGGGTAATATACATTGTAAAAAAATTTCTTGTGCGGCCACTTTCTCTTGGAGAAGCACCCTAGAGAGGATCTTGAATTTTCCCCTATTTTCTAAACTTCTCCCACGCTTTCCGTAAGCTTTTCTAACTTTTGATTTCATTTTTCTTATCTTTTCATTATTGTACTCGGGATCTGGATTCTTTTGAAGATATTTCTGTGGTACGAAGCGCTCTCTTCTCTCAATCACAATTTTTTTATAGGTCCCCCAGATTTCCTCTACGCTGCTTCCCTTACTACACCAGTTTGTATAATTTGCTCTCAGAAATTCCTGAAAACCCTTCGTATTTACCTTATAATAGCAATAGACCTTTGTAGGTTTAGAATATTCAACCCGAGAAACATTTACTGCTATTTCTAAAAGAACCGCAGAAAACCGAGAAAAGAAAACCGTTCCCAGAAAAAAGAACCGCGTAGTGGAAATCCCTGAACTGCTTCACAGTTAACAAGCAAGTCCTCTGGTCAGATTAGAAAGGCGTCCAGCAGCGCCCCTTCCCTTGTAGGTTCCCGCACGACTTGGGTGAATCCGTTTTCCCAAACCAACTCATTTATACTGGCTTGCGCCCCTTCCCTATGAGTCACCTCGCCCGCCCAGTTTACATGAGGAATATTGAAGTCTCTCCAAATTATGCAACGTTTATTCTTATCATTCTCTACATGCGTTAGCTCACTAAGATTATTATGCATTTCTAAATTTTCATTTGGAGACCTTTATGCATCTATTATTTACGATATTTTATTAGAGGGTTTGCATTTGATTTCGACGCTTAACATCTCGAATTCCGCGTCTCTCCAGACCTCTTCTGCATTCAAACTACATTTAACACAAATAAACGTCCCACCCCCGCGTCCATCTCTGCCTCCTAAAAACGGCATAATTATCGCGAAATATTTCTGCATTAGAAATTTCAGGTTTAAGCCATGACTACGTACCTATTACAACATCAGGGCAATACTGATCTATCAAATTCCCAAATTGTTCATATTTGTTAACTAAGCTTCTACAATTTACTTGCAACATCAATAGAGACTTACCCTTCTCATCCACCGCTACGCATTGTCAGGCCCCGCTATCTGGAGATGTTCCCCGACCTTCATTCGCACCGATTCTTGAGAACAGCCGCCCAAGACTTGCTGCTCCTCTCCGATTTAAATGCAGGCCGTCTCGTCCAAAGCCTCCTCTGGGCCCAAAATCATCCCTCGTGCCATCTCGATTCCAAGAGTTCGCGTCCACAAACATTCGATTTCTTTGTTCTGCCACCCACTCATAGGTCTCATTCACCTTGCTGATATATCTCCACGCAATATCCCTCCTCCGTAGCGCATCTTTAAGAACGATCTTAGCATCTGGGAATTTCTTCTGCGTCACCGTGACGTCTGGTTAAGAAGTTCACATTTCTGCTCTTAAGATCGTTTGTACCGACATGCAGAATCACTCTTCCCGCTGCCCTTAAACTGCTTCTCTCTACACACCTTTTTATTTGTTCTGTCCTTATCCCTGGCAAACATTCTACTTGAACATTTTAACAATTACCTACATGTCGCACGACTGAGTCGCCTGTAACAAGTACTTCACACTTACTCTTCAGATCTGCAACCTCCCCGCAACAATGTTCTCCCCATTTGTTCCTGCATTTTCCTCCTCACTTGTACTAGACGAGTTATTTGATTCCACCCTTTTTTCTAAAAACTGTTCACCAACGCTCTTAACTTCCAGCTAACTTCCAGCATACAAGTATCTTCTTCGACGCCTCCGCTAGTTCTGCCTCCAACTTCTGAAAACGCCTCTCATTCCTTTCGCACTTATTGCACTTGTTTCCGTCTTCCACGCTGGGCCAGGATTCGCTTCGACACCTCCAATTAACAATAAAGTGGCTAGAATTGCAGCACACAATATTGTCGCTCCAAGACTACCAACATTACTATTGCACTCTCTATGCGTCGCTGCATGCAAGCGTGCCAGCCGAGCTCCCCAATTCCCAACTCGCGCCCTGTATACCGTTAAGCAGCAGCCCATCGTCTTCACTTCTACCTGCGGAGCCTCCCGGAACACGTGCGCACCATTCGACAACGAAACACAGACTGACAACCGAGCACAAATTTGGAGGGGAAGTGAGAGAGGAGTCAGAGGAAGTTGCCCGTGCCCGTGGGAGAGCCGGGCTTCGCAGGCGGGCAGGTATTTCGTGCGGACGCTGTTTAAAGGGCCTGGATTAGACTAATTATATGCAGCGTGATGACAGGAAGACCTACACGTTGGAGTCATCAGACCTACACGTTGGAGTCATCAGACCTACACGTTGGAGTCATCAGACCTACACGTTGGCATTTTCCCCTCCCTCTAGCGGTACACCGCTACGACTTCTAACACTCACCATGCTGGATACTCAGATTTACACGAAGCTTTGCTAGTAGCTACCAAACCATGCAAAACCCATTTATCCAAATTTTGTAGTTCTATAGAATATAATAAATATAGTTTTGGAGACGTTTTGAGTCAGGACCTCCTTACGTGACCTCGCGGCTTTCACGACGAACTGATGCATTGGCGGCGCTGGACACGTTACAAGTGATGGGACTTCTATCAACCTGCGTCAAATTTCGTAGCCCGTTCGTTCGTTCAAATCAAAGAGCGAGGATCAAATTCACTGGTTCCTTTCTATTTAGAGGTGCACAGTAACACGGTATTAATAATCCTACCGAAGTTTGTTTCAAGGATCTCCTGAATCAATGCTGCGTTGAATAAAACTGAAAAAGTAACTAACCTACATAACTATCACACTGTAATTTGGTTATGTTCTGTTTTGCAAGATACTATTCTTGTAAAAAATTATGTTTCCGTTGCTAAATTAAAATTTGTTTTCTTTTAAATTTAATTATTTTAACTTTTATATGTGTGTTTATTTATTTCATCCTGCTCATTGAAACCATACTTAAACCTTGAATTTCTATTCTTACATAAAAACTTGGAAATGTTTTTTTATTACAATAATTGCATTTGAATTATTTAAGCATGACTGCAACCTTTCTGCCTCACGAACCTGTTCCGAACCTTTTTGTTCTTCCTAATCTACATGCACTCCCACGCAATTGAGATCGTGACGATAGACTGAATGCGCGTTCACAGCGTTGTAACGGCCACACAGCCGGTAGCGCGGAGAATTGCATGCAGCGGCAGGCAGCAAGGTCACGAAAAATTCGAATACAAATAGTCGAAAAAGCAATAAAACACTACTTATACTGCTTCATTGCACTTAAATGTGCTTGTATGCATTTTGGACGGAGCTGAACTAGCTGGGAAAATTTTAAGACAATTCGGGTATCCAACACGATGAGTTGCGATTTAGATCCCACCTGGTTTCCCGGCATGTAGGGTAGTGAAGGGTGTATACTCATACGTGTGTGAATGTGTGTGTGAGGGGAGATGTGCGGGCGAGGATGAGGAAGAAAAGATCGCGTGTGGTCCGTCGCCTACTACCTTCCACACGTGGGGAGAGAGTGATAGTATGAATGCTCGTGAAGCAAGCTTAAAATTCTCAGGAAGCAGGATCTTTTGGGTATGAGAAAGGTCTGAACCCTTGACACAATAAATCAGATGAAATATGCATAAAATGAGCATATATTCAATGAAAAATTATAGTGGCACAATTATATAATAGGATTATGCACTTTAAATAGTTGGTCACTGAAAAGAAACAGAAAACAAAGCAAAACAAAAAAATTGGCGTCACCTCGACTGCCTGAACACACTTTCACCAATTACAATTCACAATTTGCTCATTCCTTTTTCTGAATTTTCATCTACCACATTATTTCACTCTTTCTACTCTCTAGTTTTCCGTGCACGGCTTTAAAAATGAGTTTTATAATCGTTCTAAGGTATCCCGTTCACAGGTGCTAGCCTTGGGCTTCGCACTCATTATAACACTGTGAACTTTAAAGAGAAAAAAACAATAAAACGTAACATACACGTTACTTAAATCTGACCCTTGTACATATCACAGAAAGCAATTACTTTTAACACAATACAATAAACTATGACTTTTCCAGATAACATCAACTGTACAACATGTGAAAATCATGAATTATTTAAGTAAAATTGTACAAGGTATGGCCTCTTTGAATGAATTCAATAACACGCGCAGTAAATGAACTTGAAACTGCCACTCACATCGTTCGGGATACTTCTCCCACCTATTCTGGACTTTTCACCCACTTTTAACACGAATTGTCGTGTATTTTACGGCTAGTCTCTTTCCCCAACTGATCGCGGCATAAAAGTTGCCAGTTCTTTTACCTTAACAGCTCCGCATCGCTCGCCTGTAGGTAACCTTGGGGATTTTCTGCCGCTCGCAGCCCCGCGTTGCCACCCGTCTCCGCTTGCTGTCCCACGACGCTACCAGTTTCCTTCCCTCGAACTCTGTACTCCGCTACGCCTACAATTTCCACACCCTTCTCCCGTTCTCCGGACTCATACGATTCTCGTTTCAGTCCAAATCTTTCTCACCTACGCTTCTCTCTTCCTGGGCTCGTCCTTCTTCTGCCGCGCCTCGTACAAGTTTGATCGCGCTTCCAGCCTCGAATAATTAATGTTGAAGTTATGCTTTAAATGCTCGGCCTACCTACCACACTTTGGGCGTGTGTGGTCTCAGCTTGCAATATGAGATGCTGGATTTAGTTAAAGTCCTTCTGCGCGAATTTTACAAATTTGAAATTATTTCGAAGTCATACAATCACTTCACTTGCTCTCTCAAATATTGTGAATGTTAATGCGAAAAATGTTCGTGCACTCCACTTCTCAAACACATTACTTTCGTTGATACGCTTCTCAAGCTAACCTTTAACTACCAAGTTTATTTTAAACTCCTATGCTATCAAGTTACAATCGCCTTCAGAACTCAGTCTAGTCGCCGTCGCTGCTGCAATCATAGAGAGCTCCTCCGAGGCGCGCCGCGATACTTATGGTACTCTCGCCTGGGGAAATTTTTGGAGGGCTGAATATTCTCCTCTTTTCGTGACATCCCGGAAAAGCATTATTCACTAGTTCGGGCGTCAGAGTTCGAAAAGCTGTGGGTAGATGGCGCGATTACAATCCATCGCTCCGCCGCATACCCTACTCCTCTCTGTTCGTGGGTTTCTTTTCGTAGCTGGTGGTGGCGTAATGGCGTTGTCTAATCCCATGACGTCACAATATATTATATATAATGAAAATTAAACACGAGGCATCTTATGAACTCTGAAAGCATGCTGAACAGTACCTTTCATCAGCAGTGAGGGTTGTCGCTGTTCTTTTCACAACACCCGCTCGACTTCGCTCCGCAAGGACCCCCTCCGAAATATTTACGACTAGGATTGGCTTACAGCGCGGCGACTCGTCACGTTCCAGAACAGTGTTTCCAGGGATGACAAGAGTTCTATTGTACACACTG
>BLKR01005530.1:0-78144 GCA_011170035.1 Teleogryllus occipitalis | reverse complement strand
TTCATCCAATCCAGTGCAGTTTATAGCCAACAGCTAAGCAATATGTTTCCCTATTTTTTAATGGTAATGGTTAAACAAGAGGAACAAATAGTTTCTGACTCTCGGTGTTAACAGGGGACTTAAAAAATTAATAATGCAGTTATTCGGTTGCTCAACATCCCTTTGATAGAAAAACAGAAACAATTGTTTGGGCGTAATGCACCTTGAAAAATTTTTTTTCTAATCAATTTCTTTCATATTTGATAAATATTTCGACTTGCAAATTGTAGGACTTAAAAGAGAATATAAAAACCAAATAAAAGTTATGCTCATACTCGCCGTAAAAATACAAATTTAGCATAATTAAATTGGCCACAGAATTTGTTTACAAGCAAGTGCATTTTAAGCGTATTAGGTATGCAAAAGCGCGGCATTGGAGAACTGTTTTTTCAGTATGCACATTCTGCTAGCGCGAATGAATTAAGCGCAATCAAATGGGGTCTACTAAGATGTTAAATTCTTATAAACAATTACATATATCTCGAGAACGAGATATAATAGCACCGAACGGATTCCGGAATTTTGCATCACATTTAAACGCCATTCAGATTAGACAATAAAAAAATTTGCAATAATTGCAAATTTATAAACAATTTCGAAATTTTGCAAATCTAAAGTGGGGAGAGTCTCCCGATGTCCCAGAACCAAAAACAGCGAATTAACAATTTTGCAACAATTTATAATTTTATAAACAAATTCGAAATATGCGTTAGAACGGCCGGGAAGGCTCCGCAAATTGTGCCTGAAATGAATATCTCAAAATAGCAGTTTGTCAGGAGTTACGAATCGATTACTAAAAGTTAGAATAATTGTTGCTAAAATGATAAATATTTACTGGTCTATAGACAATCATTCTGGACGGAAAACCCCGCTTAGAAATATTTTTTTCGTCGTGGCGTACGCGCAGGCAAACTATCTCCTTCGGCAGGGAATTATGACGATATTTCCGTCTCGTACGTAAACGAACTAGCCCCCTCCCCCTGAGACAGCGTTCTTTCTGCCCCTTGGGATGTTGCGCCAATCACAGACAACTGTGGTTCTACCTGCTAGCGATTGGTCAACGCGTCCCTCCCCCTGCCCTCCCCCTGGCCGAGGGCTGTCCAAGTTTGTCGGCGCTGTGTGGAAGATAGAATTTTGAACGACATTTTTTCTGAGGGAGAGGGTACATGTTAATATACTAATGTAAAGAAATTGCCTCTAATGTAAACATTACCGACGTGATAGATAAGTCAAAACACTACATATTTGTAATTTTTGAAAAACAAAATTATAGAGCAATATGGAGTTTATGTCATCGTACTTGGTCATTACCCCTATCAATAATTTAAAGAAAAAATTTAGGGCTGTTTTTGAGAAAATCTTGTTTTTCCTATTTTTTAAAATGAATATTGGAGGCACTAGTGCACGAAAGCTAATAAAAATGTTCAAAAAAGTCTACATGATCTAATGAAAAATGCTTATGAACAACAAATTACATTTAAATAAAAATCTCTATCTGCATATTTATAGTTGTAGGAAGGCACTGAAAAAAATTCAAAATTTGCAATTTTCAAAAATTCAGAGCCAACCGTGAAAATAGGTCCTATGTCACCCTCATCACTGAATTTTACTCGATTCTTACAAGATATTTAAAGAAAAAAATTGGACCCATTTTTCAAAACAAAAAAAAAAATTGGAAATGCCTCAGGGGTTTCACGTTAAGTACCCCCAAAAATGAATTATTGTTCTTCAAATTCGCAGAGCTTCAACACGGGCCAGTTCGTCAGTTTATTCAGTTTGGAAAAATCTAACCCCCTAGTGTTGGCTCTAGTGTTGTTTACACACCAGACAGAGACACTGACAGACTTATGGACGGACGGGCGTTTTGCTTTCAAATAGTTTTTTGACATCAAGGACTCATCAAACAGGGATTCAGGCTACACCACGTGTTAGAGGATTTTTTTCGAAATTTAGTAATGTGGATAATTTTACAAAACCAAAATTATACACCAAAATAAACTTAACTTCATGTTAAAGAGTACAATAAGAACTATATATTGGAAAAATGTGAAGAAGCAATTGGAGCCGTTTTTGAGAAAATCGCGTTTCAACGTTTCTGAAAATGCGAAATTTTGAGCTCATTTTCACAGAAAATTGTTGTGTTTTTGAGAAATATTATTTGACATATAGCACTTGTTCTCATAAATATAATACTGTGGAACAATTGTCTTTAAAGTAAGTATTAGCGATGTGAGAGACAAGTAAAAAATACATTATTGTAATTTAAAAAAACAAAAAATAGAGAAATATGGAATTTACGTCATCGTATAGAGTTTGTTTCGCACTAACCGTACCAAACATTTAAACAAAAAATTTGGAGTCGTTTTCGAGAAAATCTTCTTTTTGAATTTTTTTAAATTGCAAATATTGCACGCACTATGGCACAAAAACTGCTAAAATTTACAAAACAAATGTACATGACCTTAATGAATAAACTATTTATGAGTAACAAATATCATTTGAAGGAAACGTCTCTATGTTCAATATTGTAGTTATAAGAAGTGCCCCAAAACATTCTTACTTTTACAATTTCAGAGTTAATCCTGAAAATCGGACTTATGCCACGTTTATAAGTGTATTTTACTTTATTCTTACCAGAAATTTAAAAGATAAATTTGGAGTCAATTTTGAGAATATTTTGAAAATGTTCCTTGGGCTTCATATAAATTCCCCTAAAAAATTAGTGAATGTTTTTAAAAATCGCAGAGCTTCAGCTCATGCAAAAAGAACCGTGGTTTCGCCAATTTGGAAAAAATCCTACGCATGGTTTAGGCGCAAGGTTTTTTCACATACACCAGACGGACGAAGAGACGGGCAAACCTTTTGCTTTTAATTGTTTTTTCGGTATTAAGGACCCACAAAACGGGGATTCTGGCTACACCACGTGTTAGAGGATTTTGTTTCTTAATTTTGCAATTGAATTTATCAACTTTTTCGTTATTAGGGCGCAGCAATGAATATTTTTTCTCGTGAAAATCCGCAGTCGTTTTGCGCAGCATTACATTACTTTCTCTATATTACGTACATTATTCCGTATATACGTACGTATACGGGAAAGTAGAAATGAGGTTGATAGCGAAAATCTTAATTACAAACCGTATTCTGCGTTAAAAACGGGTTTTGAATAATATGCGTGTATTTCAGATGATACCAACAAGTTTAATTTAGTAGACCTGTGTTATACTTTTGCGACTGTACTGTAAGAGAAGTATATTGCACAGCAAATGCATTTGTTTTGCTTGTGAAAAGTGATATTTAGTTGTCATTAAATTTTTATATGCCAATGTTTATATTCATTTCTTCCTCATTTATACTTACTATTCATGGTTTTTCGAATGTGTAGCGTCACAGCCGCTAAACTTCATTAGAATATCAAGTGGTAAGATTTTGATTTCCTACAAAAAAAATACATTGCTATACGGTTACATAATGAATATACAAGTAAAATGCACCACCATGTAAAATTCAGAATCACGTTCCCCATAGGGAATGAGAGATCAGTTTACGAAAGTATTTGAATACCGCCCTACAGCGTATTTTCAATTCCTGGGAAATGTAATCCCTTATCAAAGAACTTGAGATTTGTGGGATCACCAAGGCATTTTTTGGCAAATTCTACGCTCAAGTTTTCATTTCCAAGGACTGGCCTTCGTCCTCGTGAATATTCATTTCTCATTTATTGCTACATTTTCCCAGAAATTGCATTCCTGGCGCCTTATTTTCAAAGAAATATTTTTCTTCTGTTTTCAGGCCGCATCGAAGTCAGTTATTAATTTCATCTAATATGGAAATGAACGAAAATTTGCATAGCAGAATTTCCTCAACAGATTTCTCCCTTGTGAATACCTTTCCACATTTTGTCAACATCACTTTGACGAGAGTACGTGAATATTATTAATTGATATTTTGCCGGCCGCTAGAATTCTTTTTCATACGATGACAAAACTAGGCATGGCTATCTCCATTGTGTCGAAAATACCGCCATTGTCAAGCCTCAAACCTAGGTTCTCCGTCAGTGGCACTACAATGACATTAGTTTATGCCCTGAGCCACCTCTCCCGGTCAGCCGATAAGGATATGGAAGTCGATCCTATGGGTAATGTATATATTGTATTTAAATTCCATGTTGATAGATTGATTAATTCAATTAACTGGGTTCATACAGATTCACAGAAAGACAAAAATTGGTTTGATGGTACATACGTTTTACAAATCGAACAAAAGATGTGCATAATTGTTTAAAAGCTGAAAATCCGAAAATCACACACAGACACTTCAGTTTATTTATCTTAATTAATAGTATTTGTGGTTAGAATTCCATTAAATGGCTTTCAATAACATTCCTGGAATTCTCAATTATTTTCTGCGGCAACAGAGAATTGTGACAAATAATAATCCCTGACCAAGACTGGAACCAGCGAACTTTTTCGCCGAAGAGTGCGTCCGTACCTCCTCGGTCACCGCGGCCATCTTGGTGGGGCATGGGACGTACCCTTCTGTAATAGTAATAAGTATATGGAGGTTTCATTTCTAGCATTTGGCAGCAAAAATTTGAAGAAATGTGAAAAAAATGTCCTTTTGGCGGCAAAAGATAGCAGATGGGAAGGAATATGGCATAACAAAAAAATTAGTCGAAACTAAAGCGTGAGAAATGCGAGAAAGTCTGTACCATTCAATAGCACAACGCATCCATACGCTGTTGCACACGAGGAGAAACTTTATTGAAACTATTTATGTGGGTTTTGAGAAAATAATATTTTTTGGAATTGCATCAATTTCAAACACGAATTAAAGGAAATAAGCTCTTTTTATCAAACATTTGTACATGACCTTTTTTTATTAGCTGATTTTTTACGAAGGACTTCGTTTAAAGCAAAAATTGATGTCTCCAACTATGTAAGGAAAGTAACGCACAATAACATTCTTGTCCAAACATTTAATTGGTACCAAAACACAAAAAATCACCAAAAGCACCATTTTGGTCCTAATTTTCTATAAAGTCGTCAAGTTTTTCAACACATTTCTGCCAGCGTGCTACCATCTTCATTATGCCCTATTCGTAGACGTCCGTTTGGTTGGAGTAAAGCCCTCTTGAAAGAATGTACGCCACCTGGAGATATTGTTGTGGTCCACTCATTCTTCCGCATACATGGCATGCTCCTTTAAATTTCACTGGGATTATGCTGTTTGACCGACAAATTTCGCACTACACTTCTCTGCTCTTTACAAGTTAACGGCAGCGACATGCGCGCCACGTTTATTTCGTAGTTCAGGCTACTCTCGCTAAAGCTGCACATGGATACATAATAATCTCTATAGCGCGAACGTCAAACTCTTATGTCATGCAATTTCACCTTTCCAGTTGCAATACTAGCGGAGAAAAATATTGTGCGTCACATTCCGATTTGGCCTCGTAGTGTTGAAATGTTCAGCTTTTTTTGGCATTATCGAAAATACGGAGAAATAGCCAAAATTGAGACTAGCGCTATATTTTTACCGTCCCTTATTACATGTATGTAGAAAATTTGAAGAAAAAATTTGGAACGATTTTTTAGAAACTCTTTTCTTAGAAATTGTATAACGTTCAGACAATAATTAAGCGAAAGCAGCTCGTTTTCGGGAAAAAATGTACATGCCCTTTCTTAAAGAGCTGATTTTTTACAATAGACTTTGTTTAAAGCAAAAACGCTATCTCCAATTTTGTACTTTTGAAGTAATAGCATACTATTTACCGTCTCTTATTACTCATGAGGAGCAAAATTTTTTTTTTTAAATTGAACAGCTTTCGGAAAAAATCGCACAAAATTATACAGAAATGATTCATATTTTCGAAAAAATTCACTAGAACTTATTTGAACATCCCTTTTTAAGGAACAGATTTCATAAAGGAAAAAATCTGTATGTTCAATAATATAGTCGTACGAAGACCCCATTAAAAAAATGCACTTTTTCAATTTTCCAAATATCTGTAATCTCAACGAACATGAAACTACCACCATTCTCTTAAGCGCTCTTTACGCTATCCGAGGACAAAGTTTGATAAAAATGTTTTGAGCCATTTTTGAGAAAATTTGGAAAATGTTTTTGTGGTTTTATGTGAAGTACCCTGCAAAATCAAAATATCCGTTTGAATATTCCAAATCCACGTGTTTATTCAGATCGATTAGAGAACATTAAATTTGAAGAAAATTGGCTGAATGGTTTAGGTGGTAGCGTTGACCACAGATGGACGGACAGACGAACGATTTGCCGTCAATCAATTTTTGGGTACCAACAACCAACAAAACATGGATATTGGGTACACCACGTGTTAAGAGGATTTTTTCGAAATTTAGGAACAGGATTTATCGATATATTCGTCATCTGAGCCCGGCAATAATAGTTTTCCTGACAAAAATTCCCAGTTTTCCGGCGCAAGATTACAATACTTTCTCCTCTTAAGTTAGTAAGCGCGAGAAAGTTAAAACTAGTGATGCTATAGAATAGCACAGACTTCCTAGCACTAGTTAACTTTCTAATCTCATCTGTCTGGACTTTTCCAGTTTTCCTGCTCACGATTACACAATTTTTCTCTTCTTGTGAAGAACTTCGTATGGCGAGAAAGTAAAAATATTGCATTCAAACAAAGAATCATTTTCCTACAAACGTTGTTATCGAGGCATTCCAAATGGTTATAAAACGAAACACAATTCCTTGCACTAGACCTATTGTGTACTTCCACAAAATTTATAACATCGTTGACGGAAAAATAATATGTAAATGTCCGAGAACCCTGCTCGTGTTGACGACGTGGTCGAGTCAGAGCCGAAAGCCCCGCCTATCGCGTGCGCTGTGATTGACTCGTCTAAAGCACAAATGCCGCCAGCCCGTGAGTGTGACTGGAGGCGGAGATGGCGCGGCCGCGATAGAGAACGCGGAGCAGGCGCAGGCGGCTGACGTGATCGACAGCCATCAGCCCCGCGGGCCCTCGCCCCCCCACCCCCACCCCTCCACACTTGCCTCCAAACAAGTGCTTCTTGCTTCGGTTGCGGTACAGTCGGCTAAGAATATTCTTTTTTTCTGAGCTGATATTGTATGATGTGAAAGTGTGTACTACATTTGTTCAAAATTGTAGGGTAAATGTAATATTTTATATTGCATTTTAATAGCTTTTTTTCTCCATTTCTTGTATTCTCTTAAGTTAGTTTTTAAGTTAGTTCAAAATTGTAAGGTAAATGTAATTTTTATATGGCATTTTTGAAGTTTTATTTCTTTTCTTGGATTTCTTAACTTAGTTCTTAATTTAATTAACAATAGCATAATTAGTTTAAATCAAGTATAATATAGGGTTAGTGTTTTTGTGTTATCTACTAGGAACTTCTGATACATTATTGTTTAACTTGTCATGGCTCTGACTGAATGCGTTTTTTCACCTAATACATGACGTAAACTAAAATCGGCCCTAAGCCGTCGGCCGACGATTAAATATATAATTAAATTATGTATTAATTAAATTATAATATTGAAATTTATTCTGACATAAAAAAATCATATCGTAATACTCATATGGATGAAAAAATAAATGACTCAGGACTGAACAATTTTAAAATCTTGTAAATAACACAACTAATTTGACCATGTAACAAAAAACAGATTTCTCATTGCAGCTCATTACACTCAATAGATTACGCATTTCCTTTCTATTATTCCGACTAGAAATGTATATTAGTCTTACGTGACATTGTATTGACTACTAGTAAAAATTCTCCAATTAAATTACCTGGAATCCATTATATAATCAATCAACACACTCTGTATTCCCATTTAGTGATTCATTAAATAATGAGTACGTACTATATTGCTAAAATAGAACAAAATGAAAACGAGAAACGCGGATGAGCATTATTAAAAATCCATTTCATAATACCGTCATATTTTTTTTAATTAATTGGCGGTGAAATCCGAACATAAATGCTGTGATAACCGTCATTACTCTTCCGAATTCCCTTGTGTGACTTTAAGAAAGGGGGCCTTAAATCACTGAAAATGTACAAAGTTAAAAAATATGTTTTAATATCATGTCATGTATGATGTTATTAAAATTGTATGTATGTGCTGATTAAAACTGATTAAAAAATTATGTCATTTATGAATCAGTTTTAATCATGTAATTCATTATCCATTTTAGACCTTAATATTTTAAACATTAACACGCTTTTAAGTTCAAATTATTTATATTGATGAAAGCGGTATTGGTAGAATGCTTCATAAAAATGCTATCGTTTCAATTCCAAACTGGTCACAAATTTTAAAATGCTAAAAACTGATTATCCAACTTTATTCTGTCATTTATTATTTATTGATCTTTTCGCCCTGCCCGATCAATATCGGCACGTTCCACCTCGCCCGGCTACAGAGAAGCCACAGAGCAACAATAACCTTGAACCCCAATGCCACAGAGCAACTGTGCTTATTGCGCTTTTACTTTCCCGCAGTCGCTTACGCAGTACACAGATAAGCAAAAATATCTTATTACCGACCCTGATAAAGAAAAAGTAGGTAAATGCAGTTGATAAATTTAGAGAAAAAATTCTAACACTTGGTGTATCCAGAATCCATGTTTTGTGGGTCCTTGATAATGAAAACTCGATTGACGGCAAGTCGTCCGACCGTCCACCTGCTGGCCGTCCGTCCGTCTGGGGTATATGAACAACACTAGCCCGTAATTTACGCGTACATTTTTTCCAAATTCACTAAATACCTATCGATCTGGCCTGAGCCGAAGCTCTGCTATTTTGAAGAACATTCATTAATTTCTGGGGGTATTTACATGAAGCTCTTGTCACCTCGCCCATCCCGGAGGGACTATTTACACTTCTATAATAGAAATAAGTGTACAGCAGTTTCAGTTTTTGCATTTGGCAGCCAAAAAATAGAGAAAATGTGGAAAAATTGGGGGGTAAAAGATTGGCAGACTTGTGGCGGCAAAAGATGGCAGCTGGGAAAGGAATAAAGCATAACCTAAAGCTATTTGAAACTAACAAATTTATAAATCTAACAAGCGTGAAAAAGTCTGTGCCATTCTAATAAAAATCAGATTTTTTGACAAAATTGTATATGGCCTTTTCTAAAGAGCTAATTTTTACAAGACTTTGTTTAAAGCAAAAATCGCCATCTCCAATTTTGTAGTTTTCAAGTGTTCACTTTTTGAGATTTTCGAAACAACAGAAGAAATGGCCTGAAATGGAACTAGCATAATATTTTTTACCGTTTTTTTATTACATACGAGGAGCAAATTTAAAGAATTTTTTACCTGTTTTTTAGAAAAAATTGCCTATATTTTAGGCAATATTACACGGAAACTACTCATATTTTTGAAAACTTGAACATGAACTTATTTAATGATCCGTCTTTAAGAAACAGATTTCATAAAGGAAAAAATCTTTATCTTCAATATTATAGTTGTACGAAGACGCCCTAAAAATGCCACTTTTTCTATTTTAAAAATATCTGTGATCTCAACGAACAGGAGACTACCACTATTCTCTTAAGCGTTCTTTCCGGTATCCAGAGACAAAGTTTGATACAAAAATTTGGTGCTGGTTTTGAGAAAAGTTTGAAAACGTTGCTGAGGCTTCATGTGAAGTACCCTCAAAAATTAACATATCCATTGAAAATCCCAAAGCCAAGAAGTCATTTAGATCAATAGGGAAATATCAGTTTTGAAGAAAATCGGCTGAAATGTTTAGGCTATAATGTGGACCACAGACGGACAGACAAACGTACACAGGCGAACAGTCAGACGGACAGAGAGACGGACAGACAGAGAAACGCAGACACAGGCAGAGTGAGACACACACACAGGCAGACAGAGACAGACACACAGACATACACAGAAATACACATATAGACACATACAGACAAAGAGAGAGAAAGAAAGACAAGAGACAAAGACAAAAAAATAGAGACTCCCAGAGAGACAGAGTGACAGACAGACAGACAGACCGAGAGATAGACAGAGACCAACAAAGTGAGAGGCAGACAGACAGAAATACAGTCATAGAGTCAGACGGACAGAGACGAAAGGACGGAAGAACGGACGGACGAACGGACGTTTAAAAAATAAACACTTTTTCGGTATCAGGGGATCCCAAAACGTTCTCCGCAGCATTACATAAATTTCTCTTTTCTACGTATATTACTCAGCCTATAGGTACAAGTACGAAAAAGTATGGTGTGATCTACCTTTCTGTACACTATAGACGTTCAAATTATTACACTGGTCTTTTTGTCTTTTACAAGAACGAAAGTAACAAATTCTATGAGAATTTATTATACTGAATTCAAATATCATTTCAGTTTTTCCATTAGGGAGGAGGTTTGGGTGATATTCATTTTAAATTTTTATAATTTTTAATAAATCCAGTAACTAGCAATTTAACTTTAAATGGTATACTAATAGTCCTGACTTACATTATGACGATTCATTCTGTAACTAGCAATTTGAAATAATGTTCGTCGATCATCTCTCTTCTTCGTTCAACAGTAGTCAGCCAACATATTAGAAATACACTTGATTTAGTACAGGTTTTCCATTGCAGAAATGTATTGATGAAAAGCCTCGCCGTGGACATCATTGACAGCCCCAGGATTTTCCAGTTGGAAATATATGTCACGCCAAGAAGTGATTTTTCGAAGACATGTTACATTCTATAGCTTTATAAGAATGTAGAAGATCAATCTCTATATCCGATAAGTTCTACTTTATGGTTTCCAAGGAAATTGCAATATAAATTTTTGAAAGATTGCCAGGCAGCTTTTTCCAGTAAATTTAACAGTTATTCAAAATGTTCATCAGCCAAACAGTTCTTCAAAATGTCCGCATATGTGGACCTAAAAAGCCCTTCTTTCAGTTTAGCATCACTTACTGTAGAAAATGTTGATTTCAAGTACAAGAATCCATCAGAAAGTTTACCCATTGCTTTTACGAATTTTTTTATTCCTCCTAACTTAATATGGAATGGAGGTAACTAATTTTTCAGGATTCACTAAATGGACATGTGACTTATTTTCGGACACAAATTCCTTCAATATTTATCAAACAGAAATATCAATCACTTAGATGAACCTTCGATTCCCTCCAAATCATAGGGATTTTAAATCGCGTGTGATGTGTACCATTTTTCTATCAAGACAGCAGTCTTAATTAACACACAAGACATATTTGGTGCCCAGCTCTTTTCAAAATCACCAAACTGACAACCAAAATGCTGGCGATCTTGATAACCTAATGTTGATAACACTGTTTTGCAAGTGGTGTTTAATTTCGCCTCGGAGTCTTTCAAGTCAGCTCTCCATAAATACAGAAGAAATTACCTGCATGATTTACACACTTTCTTGGAATGATTAAAATACAAAACACAGTTTACACAGACACTTCTTAATACAAAGAAAGAAAATATACCACTAGTGACATCCGTGCTAACAAGTTCATGGACACCTCAAACATTGTAATGCCGGATTAACTGGTCCGAGTATATCAAAGCATGAGCGAACCTGCTCAGTATTGCCTGTTGGTGTTTTAGCATGATATTATAAATAATTTCCTTAAATACAGATTACATAAAATCGCTATGGTAAAAGTTCCTACAACAAGTCAAAGCAAATGTTAAAATCAGATTTAAGAAAAGCTGTGACAAAAAACTGTGCCGTACGGAAAAATTCTGAATACATATCTGAATTCAGTAAGAAAAAACGCACTAGATTCACTAATCAGATCGCTTGTGAAGTAAACCTTGTCGACTAGTGTTAATAGACCTCCTTCATAATAACTGCGCATAAGCGAGAAACCATTTGTAATTCTTTTTTAGGAAGTCCTAATAATGGATGTATGCATTACAAAATGTTGGCGAGTGAGCGTACTTATCAACATTTCATTACCAAGGTACCAATAATGAATAAATTTAATTAAAACTATTTTTTAATGTACCCGCTTCTTTAAATCTCCCGGAATCCACTCGTGCGACTGTCCAGAGTGTAGGGCCACAGAATAGATAGTACACAGAAAGGAAAGTAGAAGGCGGCTCCTTTGATCTTCAGTGAGCCACAGCGCAGTGCGGACCGCCATCTTGAAACTGTGCAAAGGAACTACAAGAGGCAGCTCAAACGACATTTTCTTAAAAATCGCTACAAATTTTTTCTAGTAACTTTTCCAACGGATAGTGCTACTTGCGCTCTTTATTATGACATAAAATTCATTTTGGTGTATTATTTTGTTTTTTCAAAAATTACACAATGTAATTTTTTGAAATCTCTGTCACGCCGTTAATACACACATTTCCAGTTATTTGTAAACACTATATCCTTTGTGCGCTAAAGTGCTTTAAATGACTTCAAATAATGTTTTCTGGATAATCAAAAATTTTCTGTAAAAAAGAGCTTTAATTTCGCATTTTTAGTAACGCATAAACGATATTTTCTTAAAAAGGCTCTAAATTTTTCAATGAACATTGTCATTGAGAACGAGGTTTTACTCTTCTTTAACATTCTTAAAGAAATATTTCGGTTCTACTATTAGGAACCAAAGAATTGAGAACATTTCAAAAGAATGAATTTTGGGCAACATGTACTTTGTCAAGAGTATCTGTCAAATCCGATAAACTAGCCCAGACTAAAGAAAATAGAAAACTAATACGGGAAAGTCTGTGCCATTCCGTAGCACTACCAGTTATGTATTTATAATTATTTATCTTTTTATTTATATTTTTTATTGATATTTGCCTATGTGCGATATTAACATTAGCCTATACTAATCAAATGTCCCCTCGAGTTACGTATGTTTTTGCTAGTTATACAAAGAACAAATTCAAGAAATAAAACGGAAATAACGGGCACCTTCGCCACCGTTCACACCACAACAAAGGCCGGGTCGTACAGTTGCTTACACACTTTCAATTGATTGATTGATTGATTCATGTTTCCGGGCGCGTCAACTGCTCAGGTCATTAGTCCCGTTAGTGTAGTGCATGTTTTTTCTCGAGAGATGGCGGTGATCTTCCCCCGCTGCATGGCGAGATCCTTCGCCGACCTACCGTCGGCTTGAGGGGTTTCCCTCTAACCACGACTCTCCCACCAGCCGCGCACCGCCGCAGTCGGGACAAGCTCCAAGCTCCCGACCGGTCTTCCGGAATATGTGTTAGTGTAGTGCATGTTAGTACACACTTTCAACATGGCGATATTGCGCATCATATCGGCGCACGGATTGAGGGTAGCTTTCGTTTCCGAGCAGTGCCTATTCCGTTGTGTGGGGGCGGCGCGGGGGCGGGGCGGGGCGGGCCGGCGCGGGGGCAGGGCGGGGCGGGGGGTGGCTGCGGCGATAACACTCACGCACCCCCAACGCCGCGTCGCCAGCGGCGCCGGCGGCAACGTCTCAATCAGCGCGGGCGGTCTGCTCGCGTGCCCCAGCAGCACGCCCCTCCCCGGGCCCAACACTCGCCGCCACCCCGTGTTTGCTCCCCCATGGTTTATGCAACGCGCCACACGGGCCGCTGGCGGCGGTCGCGGCAGCAGGGGAGGGGAGGCCAAGGACCCGCCGCTCGTTAGGCAGATCAGGTGTCCACTGCCAAACCACCAACGTTATAACATAAGTGCTACTGATTCTGGTCACCGCTGTTTGGGTAGTCTTATCAATATCTGGTATATCAAATATCAGTAGCTGGTACTGTAAATCCTATAGTTTCTACATGCTTCGAAATGAAAATTTATTTAAATCATTCCATAACATCTAATAAACAATTTTGGGGGAACTAATAAGCACATAAGTAAATGTGACTTATAATTTTTAAATTAACCTGTAAAATATTAAAATTTTATTTTGTTTGTAGTCTCGTGAAATATCGACCCTAACGTTGACAAGGGTTAAGGGAAAAAGTTAGGAAAAATGCAGGAAAGTAGTCAATAGAGTGAAAATGGTGCGATAAAATGGTCTATATATAAAAAAAGGATTGAGCAGTTATGTGTCAGAAATTCAATAATTATAAGTGTTGTAATTATGACTATATTACTTGTATTAGGATACATTTGTATCCTTATTTGAATATGTTTTTGAATAGGTGCAGGCTTGGGTGTGTACATGGGTTCATAGGTCTGTGTATGTGCGTATGCATGTGTATCACTACGCATTTTTACATAGTATGTAAGTTTATTTATTTAAATGTAGTCTATATGTATTTGCATTTGTAGTATATTACGTAAATGCCATCTGCATGTGTTAGAAACAAAAATATTTTGTCTTTATATAATTTTTTCTTGAAACTGCATTTGTAATTGTAATTGTAATTACATGTTTTTATATTCTCCCACCAGGTAACATAAGTCGCATTGAAAAATAAATCAACCTCTTTGTCTACCTATTTTCACACCAGTTCAGGGTGAGTTGCCTACCAATTAGAACCGTCACTTAACATGAGTCATGATTATTTTTATTAAATGACATTTCTTTCATGTTCGTCTGCAAAACGTGACCGTCTTTATACCCTACAAGTTTGTAACATTTATTATCAATCACCTGTATCTTTTAGATTTTCTGTACTGTAGTGCTTACGAGTTATTTTTATAGAACAGACGTGCGTAGAAAACAAAATTAAACCATGTAATGGTAAACAATTAATTTTTCTATATGGGCCTTCTATATTCTTACTTTTTGTTCTTAAAGAATAAAATGTTGCAAAAATATAAAAGACGTAGATATACTGCTTTCTTTTTTGTAATCTCCCGATGACAATAAAACAATGAATTATCAATCCTTTTTCCATCACTTGTACCTCATATCTGCGTGAGACATCTTTCGGATGCGCGAAATTCATCAGGTGCTCGAAACATCAATACGAAACTCATATGCGAAAGCGATTTCGATTCCGCCGTCATCATTAAAGAGCAGGCTTCAGAGCTAAAGCTTTCCGAATCGCCCGCCCCATTGTATACGAACTACGTAGCAAAGCCGCTTCTGATGAAAAGCATTTGACGTGCGACGATTTCCATATCTCACTCAGCAAAGTAGAATCGCTACACGTGCAACGCTCAGAAGGAAAGAAGAAGAAACTGGGATATGAAGAACAGGCAAACGAAGATACGATAGTCGCGTACTCATGGAGGAATTATAATACTTGAAGAGCACAAATAGGGCGGTAGAGTTAACGGCAGACGCTTGGCTAAATTGCAAAAATATGAGAGAAAAAGGTATTTATTTAAGAACTAATCATGTACATGTGGGAAAACTCAAAATGAGTCAGAAATGTCTGCGGCTTGGGGAGGTGGGAGCTCAGTTCTTGCAAATGAGTGTTGATGGGAAATTCGTTATAACAAAATTACACATATGGTACTCGCCTCTGATTGGTGGGCAATACATCACGGATTAGTGCCTGCGGGTCACATTCTAAATCAAAGCGGTTCCCGCCATACATCAATGCATAAAGAGTTGCCTGGTTCAGGGGCAAACGTCCCATAAGTAACTTCGTTATACAAAATTTACTACCACCTAGTGTTCGGTAAAAATTTAACATCTTCGACCCCTACACGCCAGTATTTAGCATCACATAACAAATTTTAGATTTTTCTGCATGGCAGCGTTATAAAATTAGTTTTAGAGATGTGGCTATATAATGAATTTCGAACTACCTTAAAAGCAGGATAATGTTATGTGTCCCATAGAATGAAGCGCAGAAGCAATCCCAGGACAAAAGAACAGAAAATTGCAACAGTTTGTATTAAATATATATATATATATATATATATATATATATATATATATATATATATATATATATATATATTAGAAACGTATTGCATTTCTAAGTATGTTTCCATTTTAAATTGCGGGGACGCCATGGCCGCAGTTCACTGACTTGTTCAGAACGAGTCAGTGGAAGCAATTAGCGAGAGAGGGAACGGCGGCAGAACGAGAGGTATGCCAGTTATACTTGTTTTCTTCTAACGTGGCGGCTGAGGGTAGTATCTTCAAAATGGAATTCGGCACGACTTTTTGAGTCATTCTCATTCCTACAGCAAGATGTCGCATGATCGTGACCGCATCAAGCAGTGCTGCAGATCAAGCGACTCTAGCAGCAAGACTGAGAATGACTCAAAAAGTCGTGCCGAATTTCATCTTGGAGATACTACCCTCAGCCGCCACATTCGAAAAACCCAAGTATAGAAACAGACTGGAGGACGGAACGGTAGCGTTGGGTCGGAGACGTAGAAGACGCCGAAAACGTATTATTACTAATAACTAAGGTGCAGATAATGAGAGTGATAAAGGTTTCAGCGCGAAGGATATTGCGGTGAAGAAAACCCGATAGTGAAAGCCAACAACAGTACAAACGATAGGACATGAGTGAGAATTAATTCTGGTGACGAGTGGCCGCCACGTGGTCGACTAACTGTGGGTGAATAACCGGTAGAGAAAATAGATTGTGTGCAACGTACGAGCATCGTAATCCAAAACAGGCATTAACTGATGACTATTTGAGAACAATTTCTGGAGGGCAAGAACATACGGCGTGATAGTTGAAACACCCAGGCGTCGAATTGCATCACGTTAGCGGGAATCTGGTTGGCAGCCGAGACATTGGCTTGTTGGACGTTGTGCGGTGTAACTGTGATTATAGTGAACCCTAATCACCTCATAAATGCAACACTTGTTCGTTTTGTTTACGAAACAATACATGGCCTTCCAAAATACCCTTTCTGTTCCTCCCATATTAATTTACCTTATCTTTGGTTCAGGAAGTACTCCATTATATGCTTCCTTCAATCGTCTACTCCCTTTCCCCCGCTCACTTGCTTGTTACATCGTAATAATGAGTCCCATCTAAGAACAGTCGCAAAAGTTTATGTTGCGTATCAGATTCCTTCAAGCTCATCGTCCCCGTATATGCCCACGTGACGTGATGAGACGGCGCCGTCTCGCCCGCCTCGTGGTCTTGGCTTAGGCTGCCGCTGTCCCTCTAAGGTTGTATGTCTAATTCCCACGCCGCCGCCGTCGTGCTTTGTCAGGCACGGCGATGTCCAGCAATTCAGCTACGGTGCCGCTGTCCCTCTCCGGCCGCCTCTCTAATTCCCACGCCGCCGTCGTGCTTTGCCGGGCACGGCGATGTTCACTCACCGCCAGTTCAGCAACGGTTGTCCCACATGAATAGATTCCCTGTTATTGGGTCGCGCACGTGGTTTTCTGCTCACTTATTACAGTGTGGATTTCTCACGCGCCACTAATACTCATGGTGGTGCTACGGTGCACTTCGTCTCTTTGCATAATTTCCAATTCCTCCAAGTCCATTTATCAGACCCACCGATGATGTCTCGCTATGTCCATTTGACTCATGATCACTCTGCCGCACAGGTGTCCACACGTTCACGTTTAGCCTCGTCCCACACCACTAATGTCCATTCAATCTTTACTGTTCGTCACTCCACTCGATATCACGCAGTAGTTATCACTGCCCTTCACTGTCTCTCGTCTCGATTTTGGCTCGATTTTTTTAACACATTTATTTATTTTGGAGGATTTACATCGTTCAGTACAATTACTTTACAGATGTATTTTCCGACTTATTCTAGTTAAAATATCTAAGCTAACTTAATCTATACATTGGAGAGGAGACTCTAGGGGAGAACTTCGGTGTTATGAATCGTGGTTGGCTAAAATTTTGAGGAATGCTTCAAAAGGAAATTTATTTTTTATTCGTGTGTGGGTTGGATTTTTCGGAAGTTTGTAATGGGATGCTGCTGGTATGTCTGTTAGGTTTTGGTCGAAGTTGTGTGATATTTGTGCTATTTGGTTTATTATTGTGTTGATGTTTAATTCTGAATGAAGTTGTTTATTACTTATGAACCAGTTGATTATTACTTATGAACCTTATTTGCGATTAATCTTAAAAATTTATTTTGCATAACTTGAATTTTATTAACATTTGTGGGGGCTGCGTTTGTCTATATGGGACATGCATAAAGCAGTAGTGGTCTGATTATTGTTTTGTATAGTATTGTACTGTTTTTGTATTGCTTGTTTAATTTTGTTATCTATGTGGGTTTTCCAGGTTAGTTTTGTGTCCAAATGAAGTCCTAGGTATTTTATGGGTTACGATGGTGGGGTCCAGGTGATGGGGGAGTTGTTTATTACTATCGGAGTGGGGGAGGTAAACTCTCTGAGTGAGAAGATTTTTGCTATTGTTTTGTCGGGATTGAGTTGAATTTTCCAGAGGTTTCCCCAGGCGATTTTGGCTCGATGTCGGATTCTTTTCAACCTCGGTCCATCACCACCATTGCTCGACTTGGCACTCTGTCGTCCTTCCCTCCTCTGATGCCACCTGCCCTTCTCTCGTTCCAACCGTGCCTCGACTCGAAGATTTAGGATTGATTGATTTTTGATTGATATTTTTCGTGTTTCCGGGCGCGTCAACTACTTCGGTCATTAGTCCCGTTAGTGTAGTGCATGTTTCCCCCCCGAGAGATGGCGGTGATCTTCCCCCGCTGGATGGCGAGATCCGGCGCCGACCTACCATCGGCTAGTGGGGTTTCCCCCTAACCAGGACTCTCCCACCAGCGGGGCACCGCCCCAGCCGGGACAAGCTCTAAGCTCCCGACCGGTCTCCCGGAATATGTGGTAGTGTAGTGCATGTTAGTGTAAGTGTGTGTGTAAAGGGAGAGGATAGGACAAGGAAGAGGAAGGACAGATCGCGCGCGGTCCGTGGCCCGTTTGTAGGGTACTGCTCCGGCATTCGCCTGGTGTTGATCGGAGAAACCACGGAAAACTACCGATCAGAGCAGCCGGCCGCTAGAATTCTCCTCCAGACAGCAGCTGAATTCGACCTAGCTGAACAGCTAGTGTCGAAAATCCTGCCGCCGTCAGGACTCGAACCTAGGACCTCCCGGTTAGAAGCGCTGCAGTGACATCAGTTGATGCACTGAGCTACCGCTACCGGTCGAAGATTTAGGAGGTCACTGTATATTAACGAATTAATAATTAAAGAATGATATTCGGGATACAATTGTGCCAACCAGTCAATTTTCCATAAAAAAGAATATCTCTTCTTTGTATGTAGATTCTCTGTGGCTAAAATTGCTTCAATTTAGATTTTGATTTGTACGTCTACTTCATCATCAAAGAGTGATAGGACAGACGATTCTTGTAACAAATACCACAGATTATGACTACATTTTCATGAGTTAAAAATGTAACAACAATTGGAAGTCTTTCTTCTTTTGAGTCCCTGTTATTTAATGCAGGCAACAGTTTACCATTCCAATGGACAGTAAGAATTTCTGATATATCACTCTTTAAAGCAGATTTAATTGTTTTGTAACGTTCTCTTCTTGTCTATGATTTGAAGAATAGAAGATTTAGTAATAGAGATTTCTTTGGACGTATTGTGAAGAAATGCTTCTGATGTCGCCTTATGAATGTACACAGAATCTCTTACACTCAGCTGACATTATGAAGCAGCCATTAGTTTAGGTACAATGAACGTTTTGGTGCCACGCCTTGCAGTGTTCTGTTCTGATGTACTCTCAGAAATCTCTCCTAAAAATTCACCAATGTTGATTTCATCCGAACTCGAAAGTTCGTTATCTGAATCTTCATACGATGAAGGAGGTACAGCAGAAGATGTAGTCGCTGCCCACGGTTGATTTTTCTTCCTTTTCTCGTCTTGTAGTGCTTTTTGCCTCGCTCTTTCTTCTTTATCCGCGAGATTTTGATCTACTCCTGCAAGATAGCTTTTACGTCCTAGCTCTCTCTCTCTCTCTCTCTGCCGAAGTAAAAACATCCCGTCTTCTTTCAAAGTAATCATTTGTAAAGAATTTACAAATTCAATATAAATAAATTGTTCAAATTATTTTTTTAACTCCTCTTCACGATGCTTAAAAATACCATCACACGTGTTTGGTTTTTCTGTTGTAAATTTTTGTTCACTTCGAATACAAGTTAATACGTTTTTGCGAACAATGCACATTAGCTCTTGTCGGAATTCTTGCTTTTTCCAAATAATCATACGCTCACAAACCACAAGTCTAGCACTTGCACTAACAGTTAATTTTACTTCACGTATTTATTAAATAATACTTCAAGCACTTGTTTATTTGATGGTAAGTTGTGCCCAGTTGTTTGGTGTTTTATATTAATAATTATTATGATTTTCAATTAAAACACACGTTCCCGGCACTGCGTATGACACTAACATTTGAACTTGTCAGATTAGCGTCCTGCAAACAGGTGTGACACGGTCGATTCAAATTCTTGAACTGTTAGCCTCGGGCCTCACTCAGCGCTGGGTAGTAGGTCTGGATTTGTCCGCCAAGGAAGTTCGCGCTGAAGTCGGCACGGGCTAGAAAGCCCCGGCCTCAACCAAATTTGGTAAATGCATGTTTCAAGGTCCTTCAAACAAAACTAGAGGGTGAGCGTTCAAAAATTTTGAAGTCGGAAGATAAGGGACACCCTAATGTTCCTTCAGGGAGGACTTCTTTCTTCTTGTTAATTTGTAAAATGAGATTTACTCACGTGTAGTTTTGAGTTTACAATTTTCATAATACTCGTGGATACTTTTCTCTGAGGGAAAGGAAGGAAATAAACAGGATTGTCAAATAAACTGCTCATCATAGTGATAACTTATCGCCGGGGCCACAACAAGAGGTAACTTTAATGTAAATTAATTTGAAAATTCGCAGCTTTCAAATACATTGAGAGAGAATATTCTATCGTAATTTCCTTGCCAACCCCATAAACGCTCAAGTTGGTACGAGGGGAGGTGTAGGAGTCGCAGATGGATGGGAATTTTGGAGCTCTCTGAATCGGATGTTATAGTTTATTCATTGTGTCACTTCACTGGCGTAAAATTTTATTGGTTCTATTTTTCATTTTCGTCTTCCTCTTTCATTAACGTGTCGCCGCTTCGTTTGTACTGTAATCAAATTTTACGACCCCGCGCTCGATGCGTAACTGAGTGGAGGCAGGAAAGAACAAAATAGAAGCAGCAAGTGAACTTCAGAGGGATGTATCCATGATAACACGTACAAAATTTGTACAGATAAATGCAACACGTGTTCATATTTTATTGACAGTTTTCATTGACGTAATCAGATTTTCCTGTAGGAGGGTGCAGTGTCCAGTTGACATGATGCTTTACTATAAAAAACGTCACAATTTTGAATGTGCTTCACCGACTTCTGAATCCCGGGAGCCCCATTCCCTTGAGCGCGCCATTGACTTTAACTAATACAAAAATATTTCAAATATTTTGCAATTATCTGTCGTCTTAGTGACGGCAAATGTCCGTCCGTCGGCAATCTGTCGTCTCGCATGACAGCAAATATGCACGGAAAATGTATGTTTCGTCATTGGATAATAACTAAAGTTCCGCATTCGATACCACAAAAATGAAGTTATTAGTTATTGTGACAGAGTAATATTTTATCTCTCCATTCTTCAAAAATAAATGAGGACGAGTTATCACGATTTATGGTACAACAGGGTAAAAAAAATATTTTAAGTTAAAACAAACTAGTGGTACTGCTAAAGCACATTCTTTCTCACATTCTTTCTAAATGCTACGCAATATTAGTATACCACATAAAGCAGCAAAAGTGATTTCAACCAGCTAATTTTTTTCTGCTCCGATAACAGATGTCAGATTCTCAGTTAAGATGCCGGCACTCATAGTACTCCCCCAAACAAGAGATCGAACTCGGACAAAGGCATAACGTCTAATATAATGAATTCCTGTAAAAAAAGCTCAACAATTAAAATATCCGTTAGAAACTCCTAAAGTCTCCAGTCCGTTCACCTTGATCTGGGAATATCAATTTTGAAGAAAATTGGCGAAATTCTTTAAGACATACAGTTGTCTACTGACGGGCTGACAGCTGTTAGGTTAATTAATAGATCGATTGATAGTGATTCCAAGCGCGCAAACTCCTAAAGTCATTATTCCCGTAAGTGAAGTACAAGTTTTTTCTCGAGATGTAGCTGTGATCTTCTAGCCCTCGATGGCTAAATCTGGCGCCGACTTACCGCTGCATAGCGGGATTTTGACCAACCAGGTGCCTCCCACCAGAGGGTATCACTCCTACCGGGACAAGCTCTAAGAAGCCGACCAGTCTCCCGGCATGTGTGGTAGTGTCATGCATGTAAGTAAAGGGTAGGATAGGACAAGGAATGGGAAGAAAAGATCGCACGCGGTCCATTTGGTAGAGTACTGCTCCGCTATTCGCCTGGTATTATTCAGAGAAACCATGGAAAGCTACCGATCAAAGCAGCCGGCCCATAGAACTCCTTTCCAAACAGAGACAGGACTCGACCTGGTCACCTGGCTAGTGTCAAAAATACTGCCATAGTCAAGACTCGAACCTCGGACTTCATGTTCAGTGTCACTAAAATGACATGAGATGATGCCCGGAGTCACCTCCCCCGTTCACGCATCACGGATGTACAGGGTGAGTCACGTCTTGAAATACGAAGATCCCTTCCCTTCCCCGAGCGCGCGCTTGCTGGTGGAGCGCTGAGTGACCTGTGGCGGTCGGTTACATTCAAAATATCCGTTAAGAACTGGTCGCAAAAGAATCAAAATTTCTCAAAAAAATCCTTATCTAACGTACGACAATATGTATATCATTGGATTCGTATTTTTATGCTCTTTATAGACTGAAAAAATATGTATAGTTCCATTTGAAAAAACAGTTACCTCAAATATCTCGTAAAATACAAGTGATATAATAGAAATGAATACACATATCAATTAGCCCTATTTTCCCATGCACTTTCGTAAAAACTGCATTTCAACATCTTCAACCGTTCAAAAGTTACAGGAGGTGCTAAAGTTACGTGACTCACCCTGTATATCGGGCCCATATGAAGTGTATATTTTGTACATATATTTCGTGTAGATAGATTCATTAGTTTACTCAAATCTGTGCACAGAGATGCACAAAAAGCAATTGAAGGGCTTGGTAGAACGAGGAGAAATTTCACATTGTTTTGAAATAGAGTTGCATTTTACAAAAAGTCAAATATTATTCGTTTAGTGTAATATGTCATTTATAAACAGAACGGATATATATGCGAGTGTACTGTGTTTCAAAGTATTGCAATCGCCCCTACGTTGCCTCTTTCTCTGCCTGCTCTCTATATATATTTACGTTATTTATATTTACACGCTCACATCGGGCGCCTAATATAACAACTTCTCTATTTCTCCTACTTACTCACTATCCTCGTAAATCATGCTCTCACACGGCGAGCACAATAACCTAACTATTCATGTCTTTTTCTGTTTACTCGTCACGTGAACTATCTTTGCCCTGCCCTAGTTCTAACTTACAATTGGGTGCTACAATACCTTTGCTTATCGGTTGCCTGTACCTCTGCTAGCTCGAATCGCTATTTATATCCTACCTGGACGTGGTCCGCGCACTCATTCCATACGGACTTGTGGTAAGGGTCCGTCTCGTTCGTGCATGCGTCAAATTTTATACAACTACTAAATAATAACACATGGATCCAAGGCAATTATGAGCCATGTGGGATGCTCAAACATTTAATGTCCGATTTCCTTTTCTTATATCCCAAACATAAATACAATATGCCCCTCCGACTTGCGAAACATGACAACACAAAATACATAAACAATACAGAAAAAAATACAAACATGCACACTGAAAATATAGTACAAAATCTCATACATACATCAGAATGCGCATTCTGTCGTGACCTTTTGATAATCCTATCTTTAACCTAGTATCAGGACTTGGTCTTCGACAGAGTTTTTCCCTTTTTTTTGGACTTGCGCGTGAACAAACAAAAAATACAGTAATTACACAAATCGTGCCACTTCCCTTTTCGCAGCGATGTCACTTCCTGTCAGCGCCCGTCGTTGCTAGTTGTAATGTGCATTTTCCATGCATGCAGTCCCCGTTCAGCTGCCATCAGATCCCCGATGCACTCGTCCATTTAAAATTACCAAATGTATTCACAATTATTGTTCCTTGCAACTAATCGCGTCTTCCCTAAATGTTCTTTCGATTTCTCGCGACGTATTTAAATTTTACGACGCTCATGTTCCCTGCGCCTAACTTGCGTGAATAATGTCCATGCGGATTTTTCCCGTGAATTTCTAAACAAATTGAATTAAATTTTTAGTTTCACTTCATCTAAACAACTGATTTTACATAACCGAATATAAATTAAGAACTTTTGCACAATACTTCCGCGAAATTTCTCCAAAAATCTAACATAGCATCAAACGCGTGCAATCATCATCATGCTCGACCTGGTTCTGTCTGTAACACATTTTACATTGTTGGTCCACAAAATCCAAGTGACTGTCTTCTTTCAAACGCATGCCCATCACCATAAGAAATGTTCGAAAACGTTTACATTTTCACTGTTTTCGGGCGTCTTGCGCCTTACTATCTGCTTAATAATTTTACTAACTTTTATTTTGTACTTGTCACGTTACTGAATTCCCTTTCCCTGTTTTCCTTTTTCCAAAAACCTTTATTTTTCGTCTTCTCAGCTCGTGATGACGTCATTTACATCTTCGGTCGCTCTTTCAATTCTTTCTTAATCCTCTATGCTATGAAACTGAATAATAATTTATTCTGAGCCCCACATAAATTCCCCCGCGCCATGACTAATTTTGCCCTGATCAAAATATTTTTCTCTATAATTTCCGAAAGTTTGGCCAAAATCCACTCAGGCATTCATTGGATATTCAATAAAACCCGTCTTGTTGTATACTTCCAAAAGTACAACAATGGGTGCCATATTCTCAATCTTCGCCGTGTTATACATACAATTTACACAATTTATGATATTTACGGAACCCGTGGCTCGAATAATGTGATTCTTACTTTAAAATTTTCCTAAATTTTTGGGTTCTATTCACTGTTCATAACGCCTACTTCCGCCCTTTATGTTTTCTATTACTTTCCTAATAATTATTATTACGCGGCGCTGTTGTCTATTGTTTATTTCATTCTTAGTTCCTCTTTGCTTACATAAAAGTTCCGTGTTCCATGCAGTCTTGCGGGCTAGTCTCACAAATCATTACAGTAAAAACTAAAAATTTTACAGAATGGCCCAGACTTTCTCGTAGTAAATTTTTCTAATTTCCTTGGTATGTTCTGGCTTTAAGATTTTGCTCCATTCTCTGGCCAGCTGCCATCCATCGTTGCCCAAAGTACTATTTTTTGACATTTTCCCAACTTTTTGCTGTACTAATAGCACAACCAAATTATTACTTCAAAAATATTAAAGACGAGTAACACCTCGCCCTAAATAAAAATTTTCATTGAAAACTTTGAAGCCGTTTTCAAAAAATGGGGAATAAACATTTCTGTAAATGCGCAATTTGCAGCTCTTTTCACACCAATTTATTAAATTTTCGAAAAACAAAATTCAAAATCCTTTCAAGCACTTCTACTCACAAATGTAATAATGTATATAAATTGATGAAAGTGTGTAAATTCACAGCGTGAGAGATATTTCAAAAAAATTACACATGTGTAAATTTTGAAAAAAAAAGGGTACACCAAAATGAACTTAACGTCTTATTAAACAGTGTCATTATCACTATTCTTTAGAAAAAGTTCAGTAAAAAATTTGGAGTAATTTCTGAGAAAATGGCGTTTGAGCGTTTATGAAAATGCGAAATTTTGAGTTCATTTTCATACAAAACTGTTGAGTTTTCGAGAAACTTGGCTGAAAGTATGTTGCGTTGAGAGGAAAATTCAATTCAATAACGTAAAATTTCACAAATAGCTAGCCTACCGCGGAGCTTGAAAAGAACTTCTAATTTATCAAAAAATTAATACAGTTTTGAAATTGTTATGCTAAATGTATCACCTGTATCTACTGTATATGTTCATCTCTTCGAAATCTGAAATATTGCACGGCGAGTTTATTTTTATTACATGAAACCACTAGAAAATAAACCTATAGTTTCTGCCTTACAAATAATTGAGAATAGAGAAGCCAGTAAAAACATCTCCCTCACACGAAAAACCTTTTAGTTTGCAACACGCGACTGCACTATGCACTCGTTGCATTATTGGACGCTCCTCGCCCGTCATGTTGCCTTACATCGTTTCGCGCGCAGCAACAGTGGCGCTAGGCGGTTGCGGCGGTGGCGGTAGCGGGTGCAGTCAACGAGACAATTGACAGCCGCGCGGCGCGGCGGCCGGAGCCAATTACGGCGTGGCTGCAAGCAAAGCAGCGGGGTGGGGGGAGGCAGCAGGGGCGGGGGCGGGGGCATGGGCGGGGCGTGGGCGGGGGTGGGCGTGGACGGGGCGGGGGTGGGGCACGGGCGGGGGCGGGGCGGGGGCGAGGGCGGGGGCGAGGGCGGGGGCATGGACGTGGGCGTGGGCGTGGGCGTGGGCGAGGGCGAGGGCGAGGGCGTGGGCAGGGGCGAGGGCGGGGGCGAGGGCGGTGGCGAGGGCGAGGGTGGGGGCGAGGGCGGGGGCGTGAGCGGGATCATGGACGTGGGCGTGGGCGAGGGCGTGGGCGTGGGCGTGGGCGTGGGCGGGCTGCGCATTACGTGTGGCTGTGCCTGAGGCGCGTATCTGCCGGTTCCGCGCGGTTAAATCATCCGGAGCGTTGTGATAAACAACTGAATGACGTAGGACCTCCTGCCGGCGCCGCTGCCGCTCACGGCCCCACCTGCCGGGGGCTGATGGCCCCGCGCGGTCACCGCTGGGGACCGTGCACGTGGTGCGATCCACAACTGCTCAGGCACCAAGCGCTTGTCTACTTCCCTCTCCTCTTCGCGTTTAGGCGGCGGTGATTCAGCTCAGGTCCCATTGCCGCAGTCTCTTCTTGCTCTCTGAAGGCTGGGGTACCTAGCTGGGTCTCTTCTGGTCCTCTGAAAGGCTGGGGTAGCTCAGCGGACACTTCGTTCTCTCTAGCATTTATGACCTTCCCTCCTAGGATTCGAGTCTCGACGGCGACGAATTTTGGATTCTTGCTACCTAGCAGGATATCTTCTTGTTCTCTGAAAGGTTAGGGTTGCTCAGCAAAAACTACGTTGTCTCCATAGCATCTACGATCCGGGGTTCTAGGATTCGAGTCTCGACGGCCATGGAATTTCGAATCATGCTACCTAGCTGGGTGGAATTCAACCACCGGTTGAAAAAGAATTTTAGCGTTCGGCAGATCTTATCGGTTGAGTTCATTCTCACTTGACATTGAATTTTATCAACGTTCCGCTAAATATCTTAATTATGTTTTGATGAAATCTTTTTTACCACTCGTCTTACTGTGTGGACATTGAGGCACACATATACCTACCCTTTGGATGATCTGTGTGACCTATGATGCATCTTTTTCGATATATATGGCAGCAACAGTATCACTTTAACATTGGTTAATATGTTCACAGTTTGTGTCGTTCTTATTACTTTACCCACAATACCGTCTTCTTTACTTTTTAAATTGTTTCAAAAACATCTTTCTCGTTATCCTGATTAATTTTCCACACGTTCATTTTACTCGTGCCCACCAAGCTTGCGTTTTTCCTCTCAATGAGCACCACTACATCTACTCTGCAAACCACCTCCACTTTTTCAGCGTTCCCTGGACAGCTATGCCTGAGGTCCACCGCACACTAGTCACGAAAGCCGGAATCGTTTATTAGCATTTTTACCTCAGCGATTTCGTGCTCTCCCACAGACGTGTTTTCCCTTTCCGCTCGTTCTTTTTTTAGCCTTCTGCGTTCATTGCGGGTTTGAACGGTTGTACATAGCATTCGACGATAACGTGTTGTTCATAAATCAGTACGGCTTTTTCTTGCTCGTGGCGTGAGCTACGAGAAAATATGTTGAAACATAGCCTTTAGTTGCCTTCTACACTTAGAGAGGGAGAAAAAACACGAGTTTTTATGAGAACAACGTTGAAACATTAAAACAAATCGTCTGGATAATAAATAATGTGAGCTACGAGCCCGGAGTATTTTAGGAGTGCCTGCACGTTTTTGTGAACTCGGTATATGTCCGATAATATTAATGATAAACTTCGCGATTTGGTCAAACAAGAAACTTCTTAGAGATTAAGCTATTTATAAGGAAGTATTTAATGACCACTTATCCTCTTAAAAATATTATAAAATTACATTTGTAATACACTTCATTAAACTAGGCCCTCGGTTTAGTTGGTTTAAAAACTTGATTAAAAATTAATAAATCTCTTTTCAATGTTAACCTGGTAACGGATACAGATAGCATAATTTATAATCATTAATCACATGTCAATATGAGAACACTAGAGAAAATACACTTAATGGTATTAATACAAAAGTTTAAATTTACATTAAAATAATATAGAGTCTAATAATATTTCCAAAGAATATTCAACACTTTAAACATATTCAAACTTCATTGGAAACATCAAAGAAATCAACAAAATAATAAATAAAAACATAATAACTAATAACAAAATAAATAATATTAACAAAATAATTATTTAGATATCAATCAGATGCAAGAAGAAACTTTTTTAATGGTGAGTTAAATGTTGGCATTACGACTACGTAGATGCTCACATTTTTATTTTCAATATATAGCCACTGTAAAAAACAATTATGATTTCATCGTTTTAAATTATTTCTATTTCTCTTTAGTTTAATTGGAGGTAGCTTACAGTTTAGTTACCATGCTTACCTCCTTTGTCAATTTTGTAGGAAATAAAATTGGAACTGGCTCGAAAAAGTAACTAAAATACTTTCTATAATTGTCACCTTGCCCGTCACCTTGTTGGATGCACTTACGCTCGGAGAATATGTTCCGCAGACGAACAGCTATCCAAATTGGTTGGATAGCGTAAAATTACGCGAAAATAGCTCAAATATTCGAAAAATTGTCCTACATAACCTTATTTCAAAATTTATCTTTAGATACAAATTTCATCGTAGGGAAAAATTACTCTTTAATATTTTAGTTGTAGGAAGACTCCGAACAAAATTTAAATGTTTGCAAATTTCGAAAAACAAACGGATATTCAACGAACATGAGACTTGCACTATTCTTTTAAACGTCCTTCACACTATCCAACAAACAATTTAATCAAAAACGATGGAGACATTTTGTTGAAAATCTGAAAAATGTCCCAGGGACGTCATGTAATACTCTCAAAAATTAAAATATCGGTTTCAAAATCAAGGAGCCACGACATCACCAATATCGATTGGGGAATATCAATTTTGGAGAAAATCCGCTGAACGGTTTAGCCACTAGAGTTTTTCACAGACGGTCAGACAAACAAACGTTTTGCCGTCATTCGATTTTTCTGTATTAAGGACCAAAAAAACACGGATTTTAGCTACACTATATGATAAGAGTTTGTTTTCTAAATATAGCAAATCTGTTTATCCACTTTTTAGTTTCGAGAGTCAGGTAATAAGACTTTTTCTGCCGGAAATGCCCAGTTTCTTTTTCGCGCCGCCTTACATAACTTTCTCTCTTCCTCATAGCGACAAAGTAAAAGGAATTCCGGAGAAAAACGTGTTCAAAATAACGCATGAACACGTACACTCGTACATATTGATAAAATAAGGTAGACTCGAACATACTACGTCTATCAAAGTCCCATTCAGGTTACGTATTCGTAAAATAACCCAAATGGCCCAATCACACGCTCAATAAAGCAGCCCAGTCGCGCCCCGATTTCCTCGCTCCCAATGATTTAACCAGACGCCCGATTGTCGTAAGCGCCGCGCCGTGGCTCGTGGAAGCGGGGAGCTAATTAAGACGTTTCCGCGCGCGGTTTTCGCCCGCGACAGAGCGGAGCACGTGGGCGCAATTAGACGGCGGCCAAGGGCGGAGGGCGGAGGCTGCGGCGGCGGCGGCAGCGCGTTGAGACGCCGCGCACGTCCGCGTCGTGGCGACGGCGCGCGTAAACAAATTAGCGATCGCGTTATGTCCTCGACGACGCTTTCCCTCCCCCCCGCACCTCTTGCCGCCCGCCTCCGTCCTCACCACCGTCCCATGTCACCACGCCTTGGCCGCCTCCTGCCGCCCCACCATGCCTTTGCTATCCCCGTTTGCAGCCCGGCCTCTCGCAGTCCCGCCTCTCGCAGCCCCGCCACTCGCAGCCCCGCCTCTCGCAGCCCCGCCTCTCGCAGCCCCGCCTCTCGCAGCCCCGCCTCTCGCAGCCCCGCCTCTCGCAGCCCCGCCTCTCGCAGCCCCGCCTCTTGCATTCCCGCCTCTTGCATTGCATTCCCGTCTCTTGCAGCGCCGCCTCTTGCATTCCCGCCTCTTGCATTCCCGCCTCTTGTCTCCCCCCTCTTGCCATTCTCTCCTCGCTGCCCCGTCTCTTGCCCCTCCGCCTTCTTCTTGGCGCCTCCCCCTTCTTGCCGCTGCGCCTCGCACCGCCCCGCCTCGTCCCGGGGAGGCCCAACCCTTATGTCTCGCCCAGCCCGTACTGCCCGCCTCCTCTGACCTGCCCCGCCCTGACCCACCCTGGCCTCCCTCCCTTCCAGCCGCCCCCACCCTCCGCAGGCCCGCCCCGTCCCGCCCAGCCACCCTTTCGCTCCCCCGCGCGCAGCCTGGCGGCATGGCGCATGAATTTACTTCCCTCTGCGGTTGCTCTAGAAGATAGAATGGCATACGTGACAGTACCTTTAGGAAAGGTAACATCTTGAATTCTGGGAGGTATGTAATGTGAAGAAGAGATAGATCATGGGAAAAATTCAATAGAAAATAGAGCGTTAAGGGTTTTTGAGGACCTGTGATTTTAAGGAAATGTAACTAACCCGTGAGAAACTCTTCTCTTTGTCAAATATAACGCAATATTATTATGTGGCATCGTTAATTTGCTTCCAAATAATGTTTTTGAAATCGATGAAAATGTGCATATCCACGGTGTGCAACATATTTTTAAAAAATTATATTGGTGTAATTTTTTAGAAACAAAAGAAAACTGCAAAATTAGATTGCTAATTATAAAATTGCAAGAGTTTGAATAGTATTAATTAATTTGTAATTAATTAATATGAAGGTCTAATTTTACAGAAATTTTCAAAACTTTCTCAAAAACGGCTCCAAATTTTTTCTTTAAATTTCTTGTGAAAATAGATTAAAATAATCTAATGAAGATGGCATAGGTCCAATTTTCACGGTTAACTCTGAATTCTAGAAAATTGCAAAAGGTTGTGTTTTTTCTCACGTCTTCTTACAACTGTAAAATTGAATATAGAGATTTTTCCTTCAAATGAAAATTGTTGTCCGTAAGTAGTTCTTTCATTAAGGTCATATAGATCTTGTTCAAAAGTTTAGTACTTTTCGTACAATAGAGCAATATTTGCAATTGTAAACTAGAGGTGCTGCAGAATGGCATAGTCTTTCCCCTACCAATTTTTTCTAATTTCCTTTGTGTGGTCTGGCTTTAAGGTCGTGCTCCATTCTCTGGCCAGTTGCCATCTATTGTCGCTCATAGGACATTTTTTGACAATTTCTCAACTTTTTGCTTTCCTAGTAGTACAACTGAATCATTACTCAAGAATATTAAAGAAGAGTAAAAGCTCGTCCTAAACAGAAGTTTTAATTGAAAAATTCGTAGGTGTTTTTAAGAAAATAGCGATTAAGCTTTACTGTAAATGGGAAGTTTCAGCTGTTTTTCACAGGAATCTATTAAGTTTTCGAAACACTTCATTCAAAGTCATTTGAAGCGCTCCCACTCACAAAAGTAATAATGCATACAAATTTATGGAAATGTCCATATTAACGGCGTGAGAAGTATTTCAAGAAAATTACATTTATGTAATTTTTGAAAAAACATTTTAATATACCAAAACAAACTTTACGTCATAACAAATTGTGCAATTAGCACTATCGATTAGAAAATGTGAAGAAAAAATTTGAAAGCCATTTTTGAGAAAATGGCGTTTAAGCGTTTCTGAAAATGCCAAATTTTGTGCTAATTTTTTCTTTCCTTTCCAAGAAACCTTTCTTGCACATACTATATTTGAATGATTTTGTAAGGTTCACTATTTGTAATTTTGCTTTATTACTTTCGAAATTGAGACGTACCTATACTTTGGTTTCTATATAGAGCTGGATTTGTTAACATGAAGTTTGTCAAGGTTGAATTTTAGGAAAACACAAATTGATTTTCCGAACATATAATGGGGAGCAGATATATCTATTTGAACCAACATTTAAAAAACAATTATGTAACCAAAAATTGATTACAGTTCTATTGTTTTTAGTTCTGCAAATCTCTCTTTTTACAAAACTTAGGCCCTATTCAGAATGCCGTTTAAGTTTAGGAGTATTTAGTTCCAGTCCTGTTTCTACTCTTCTTGCACAAGCTGGTTTAATTCCTCTAGAATTAAGAAGGAAATTAATTTGTTTAAAATTTTCTTATTCAATATTTATTTCTCTTTCTAACCCTACTAACAAATATATCTTTGAACCCTTTAATCAGCAAGGTTACAATACATTTCCTTCCCTTCCAAAATCATTACGTATAAGAATTTCCAAATGTCTTTCTGAATTCTCTATTGACCCTCCATTGCTTTATCATAAAAGGTTAAATTCCATTCCTCCTTGTTTTTCATTTACTCCAACTAATCTACACTTTACAAATATTCCTACTTCAGATTTACCCTCATCTGCTATCTTCTCGTACTTTTCTTCACTTCAAGACAAATTCATTTATAATAAATTGTTTTTCACAGATGTTTCAAAACCAGAAGGTGGTACTGAAGCTTCCGTAATTTCATATCACCCTCAACTTACTTATTTTACTCGTTTCTTACCCTTTATTTTCCTAGTTTTTTACCCCTTATTAAACTCGTTTCTTAACCCTTTACACCTTATCGTTTACCAGATTTCTTTTCTATTTTCTCTTGAGACACTTGGGCATTTTTTAAAGCATTATATCTGGTTTTACGAAATAGAATTTCGTCAGATTTGATTATCATCATAGACTTATTATCAATAATATCTGATATTCAAAATAAAATATCAAAAATCCTTTTATTCAAAAAATTCAAGAACGTCTTCTATCGTTGTCCCAAAATAATTGTAATATCACTCTTACCTGAATTCCTTCCCACCGAAGAATAAAGGGAAATGAAGATGCTGATTACTCCACAAAGTACGCCTCTAAACTTCCATTACCCAATATCTGCATATCTCGTTCCCTTGAAGACTTTAAAAAATATTACGACTATGGGATTTGAAATGGAAACAAATAATTCTTAATTACGTCTTGTTAGGAATTCAGTACCAGATCCCTCTTTTTCTCCTGAACTTTGACAGAAAATATCAAGTTATTTATACAAGACTCCGAATTTTAATTTGAGACATAGTTATTTATTTAAAAAGATAAATCCAGATTCATGTCCAAATTGTGATGAAATTATTTCTACATTCCATTTATTAGTCCAATGTATCAGGATCTCAGTGATCTCAGGAAAAAATTAAAATTTAAAAATTACATCCAATCTTGGTTAAATTCTATTTCACAGAGTGACAAAATTATAAAATATTTATGTGCTGCAAAATTATATATATATATATATATATATATATATATATATATATATATATAATTTACATTTCTTTTGAAAATAAAAATTAACATGCTTGTTACAAATGTGTCTGTTTATGAATATTTGAACTTGTAAATAGACAACCTCATAAAATATTGTTTTATAATTAAATGTGTATATTGACATATAATGTAAAATTGCGAAACATGTGTTGATCGCTTGTGACCATGTAGTTACAGAGCGATTTAAAATAAATAAACAATAATATACTCCATCAGTCGAAGTATCCCTGCGTGACGCAAGATCGCCAATTTCACCACGAATCCAAATCAACATTCATAATTTCCGTATCTAACCTCAATATGGCCCGGTGCAATGGACTGCACTGACGAGCTCCACAGTGCAGGTGCTTCACAGGTTAATGTGGCTTGGTCAGTAGGAGCAAAAAAAGAGTTAAAACATGGTTATTTGCCAACGTTTTGGAAAATGTATTTCCATCCTGAGGGCTACACAAAATGAGAAAGAAGCAAACACAATTACATAAAGCCACCAAAAACGTGTCAGATACAATTACACTATCTTGATACAGTTGAACACGTTAAACAAATTATTATACACAAGTTACTCACCTTGCAACCACCAAAAGAGAATACACATAATTAATAAACTGCTACATATTCTTGTCTATAGGGCATCTCACAGGATCATAGGAACACAAACACACACTTTCACCACACCAACACACACCATGAATACTAATGGTAAAATGTTGGGCGGTGAGAAGAATATTATTTACTATGACTTTGTGAGGTAAAACTTACTTCCGGTGAGGATCTATAATTAATTAAACATAATATATACCTTGCTTACTGAAGTACAGTTTTTTAAATGACAATTGGCCTGTCATTTATAAATTTCTTTTTTTAAATTTATTTCCCTCTTTCTTACTTCCTTTCCCACTGCTATTGTAAATTAAAAGGTCTTTTGACAAGCCGTAAGAAAATGGGAACAAAGCAATCGTAAGGGTCTGAGGTCCAAACTGATTAAGAAAATTAAGAGGGCAATACGACCAACTGATAGTTCGTTCCCCTCTGGCTTAGGGAGATATTACGAAATATGTAGTATTAATGTCAATATTAAACCGTGATCTTATTTTATAATCGATTTCCTTGTCCAAACTCTGGATAGCGTTAAACTTAAAAGACTGGCCAGTTTATTTAGTATGTTGAGTAAATGCACAAGATGGAGAGTCTTTATTCATATCATATTTGTGTTGCTATAGCCTCTTTTTACGCTACTGTCCTGTTCGTCTAATATAGACTTGATGAGATACTGTTCTGTGACCAAGTGATGGAAAAGACTAGATGTTCGACGTATACTTCTATGGGAAATAATAGAACGGAAAGGTTACCCAAGACACCTTATTGAAGCTATAAAGAGTGTACACAAAGAAACTTCCATCATTTTAGGAAACTGTAAACCTAATATAATTGTCTCTACAAATAAATGAGTAAGGCAAGACTGTTCAATAACACCAACACTTTTAACATCTATTTAGGTGACATATAATATGGAAAAATGAAGTCCATAGAGGAGTACAATTAAAATATTCTTTTCACATTATTTCAATTTTATACGCTTATGTCAAGAGACTGAAAAGAACCTCCAAATGTCCATTTTTATCTTAAAGAAAACCCTAGAAGAACATGGACTTAAAATGACCGCTCAAAAATCAAAAGTCATGGCATTTCGAGGCAAATATTCAATAAGATATAAAATAGCTGTAGGAAACTACAATCTAGAACATGTTAGCAACTTCACGTACTTAGGCTGTGATATATCCTGTAATGCAGATCATGACGTGGAAGATAAATTAGTAAAATTTCGAAATGTTTGTGGAGCGATACACAAGTATCTGAGAAACCGAACACGAAAGAAGACGCGGAATAATTTTTACAAGACAATTGCAGTCTCCACACTCAAATATGCCAGCGAAGCATGGGTGAACATGAAAAAGATAAAAAATAAATTAAAAACGGCGGAAATGAAATTTCTCCGAAGCTCGCTACTCGACAAGATACGGAATCCTGAAATAAGAGTTTTTTTGTAAAAATCAAAAAAATTATACGAAAACATTCTTGAAAATAATTTAAATGGTACAAGCATGTATCAAGAATGCCAACAAACCGACTTCCATTCATAGCTACGAACTAAAAAACAGATGGAAGAAGGGACTTTTGTAGACCGAGAAGAAAAATGGTTGCCGGAACAGGTCACATGACATAAACCCTGTCAGGAACAAGAAGACGTTATCACAGGGCAGTTCAAATTCAACACCCGCGCGTTGCGGAAGGTTAGTTTTTCTTGGCATCCTTTCTTCATAGCAGGCGTAATTCGACATCATTGTTCAAGGCAGAAAGTCTGAGTGGCAATCAAATTCCAGTTTGTTTCCAATAGATTTGGATTGCGAATACATTTCTTGATGTTTTCTTCATCTCCACCGAAATTTTGACAAAGGCGGTAGGAGTCTCGAATACATTCAGCAAATCCCAAATGATTATCTCCTGTGTTACTCATGTCAATTAGTTCGTCAGGATATATCACTTTTTGATGAAGCTACAAAATAGGTCATTCGTCGCTCCGACCGTTGGCGAGTAAAGACCTCCTGTAGTGCGATAAGCGGCATCGAGTTCGGAGAGCGCCATTGAAGGCCGCACAGTGCCGAGTGTTGTGTTGTGTCGACTTTCGTGTTAATGATCAACTGAATCAAATCCAGTGAGTGAGTAAAACGTATTTAAACCTTAGTAGGTATACACAGTACACCCAACGTCCATTCTAAGATGGCTTCTGATCAAGGAGTCATCCCAAACAGTGAAACCCATCAATCAAGTCAAGTTAGTAATGAAAATAAAGATTATGCCAACAGATATTTAACTGCTGCTCAGAAAGGTATGTTTCCCACAAAAGAACACGCGATTGTGATGGACTCAGTAGACAGTATATCAGTTAAAACGTACATCCAGGAACTTGCAAAAATTATCAATCCTCAGACCATACGGTTCGTCTCAAGGATTTCAAAAAACCGTATATGTCTATCTGGATTCTAAGGAATCTGTGAAAGAACTAGTTGACAATAAAACAACCATTTCAATTAATAACTCAACGTTATCCATTAGACCGCTAATTACGCAAAATATAAGACTCATTCTTTCTCATGTGTGTCCTATTATCCCACACTCAGTAATTATTGACGAGCTAACGAAACTCAAAATTCGAATCGGCTATACAATGACCTTCCTGAGAGCCGGCATGTACGAACCAGGGTTTAGTCACATTTTGAGTTTCCGGAGACAAATTTATATTCATCCAGATGATATGGACAAAGTACCAGAAACCATGAAAATTATTTATGATGACACAGTTTTCTGGATATATCCATCATCAGATTCTATATCATGTTTTCTATGCAAGGATCACGGTCATTTTGCTAACAACTGCCCAATGAATGAACAAAAAGATAACCCCTCTGGGTACTGTGAAGTTAATCCCAATGAAAAAAATGAGCTGTCCTCCTCCTGCTTCCCAACTCTTAAACCCTCTTCCACTGTTCATCCTGCTATTGACAACAGACCTACAAAAAATGCCAAACGTCCCTTATCTAGTCTATCTTCTAAATCTGAGACATCAGAAACGTTACATTCAGTTGTAGGTAAAGAAAACCTAACCTTTCTTAGAGAAAGTGTCTCAGATACTAACAACATACAACCGATTACATCAGAGAAAATGGATAATGTCCATCGATCCAAAAATTCTACAGTGATTAAATCAAACCCACAAAACAATAAAAAGTCAAAACTTGAAATTTCTCTTGCAGAGGAATCTGATAGACTAGAAAATCAACTTGCCCCACTCAAAGGAACATTATCTGAACCAAGTAACAAATATGTTTTAAATTGGTTACAACTAAAAAGTCTTTTTGAAAAAACAAAAAATTGCATAAATGTTGAGGAAGCTGTTCTGGAATTCACTCCAGGTATCAAACTGTTACTACAAATGTTCGAAGATACCTACCCCCTCCTTACGGTTAAAAACAGCAAAAGACGTTTCACAAATTTGAAAAAGAAATTAAAACCAATTGACATGAGCAGAGAACTGGCAAACTTAAGTGAAACTAGTGATGAGGATTCAAACTAACACTCTCTCCAAATTTTTGCTCTTGAAATGGCATATACAATTCTCCAATGGAATATAAATGGCTTTAATCCACAAAAAGAGAATTTGCTACTGCTAATTAACAAGTACAACTCTGATATGATATGCTGACAAGAAACAAATAATAAAATCAACCAAAAACCACCATTAAAAAATTTTGGATTTCTCTTGTGGAACTCAACCTCCACAAAAATCTGTAAACTAACACAAGTGTCCATGTATGTTCAAAGACTCAACTACTTTCATACCAATAAAATAATATCTACTTGATGCCTTCCTCCAGGTCAAGTGTCTGACCTATCCACAATAATGTATAATACTATGTAAAATAACCTACTGTATTTGTCATATTGTAACTGATTTCAACATACTTTGTAAAGACTCAACATACAGAAATACTTTGTAAATATATCTGACTGTATTACAACCTTGTGGTCGCTCAAGACCAAGTTGTTTATGCGACCTTTATAAATAAATTATATTAAAAAAATAGGTCATTTATAAACTATCAATTGTTATATAACGTAAGAAATAATAAAAAAAGCCCGAAAAACCGAAAAGCTACATTTTTACAAAATGTAAAACAAGTATTACATTCTTAGGAGAACATGTTCAATTCCATCTGATACGTAAGGTACTTTCCGCATAAATCTACATCTGTGAAAGCCACGTCCCACAGTACGTGTTTGCACCCTTTTCAAATCTCGCGACCACAACGATTGATATGCGCGCAACAACCGAACAATCTGTTACATAAAGCGAATAAAACATTGCGTCCTCTTCAGCACCTCACGAGTGCTGCGCACTACGCCATGCATTCCATGATTTTGTGCAGCGTTTTTAGATACAAATTGCAAATCACGGTTTACTGGTGGTACGACACGCTCGAAACACGATTATGCTGTCAATTAAAAAGGCACCGACACATTTCCTCGCTTATATTCATGGTGTGATGCGCAAAACGCGCAAAATGAAGCAGCTTATATCTGGGATTAAAACATTTTCGGGTTTAGATTTACTTTTTAAGCACTGTGCATCGCACATGTACTATTTTAAACAAATGTTATAAGCACAAACGGTCAGCATGTAAATGTGAGATTACATTGATTATGACTGAGTAATATAAATCGACTGCAGTTTAACAGATTTTAAGAGCTCGTTCCCTCTTGGGTCGCCTTGGAATATCTTAGGAGATGATATAGATGTGAAAGCAATTTGAAGGCAATTTATATTCCAAATCTCTTACTGTGAATTTTTTATCAGTCAAACAGTTGTATTTGGTCAATTTAAATAGTACCATTATTGAAGAAAAACATTCAAACACATTTGTGTCACAGTATAATCCTTACACATATGTATTACAGTTTACATCCGTAGAATGTGTTTCCAGTTGTGATTTGTATCTTGAATTTGAATATAATATATTGACAAATTAATAATGCTATTTTATTTTCAATGCAGTTTACGTAGTAATATACGTATAGAGAAAGTTACGTAATGCTGCGAAAAATCGATTTCGAGATTTCAATAGAAATACACGTTTTGAGATCCCCAGATACCGAAAAAGTGTTTTTTCAACACGTCCGTCTGTCCGTCTGTTTGTCTGTCAGTCCGTCTATGAACACCACTAGCGCCTAAACCATGCGTATGATCTTTTCCAAATTCAAGAATCCTGAGTCGATCTGGCTCTAGTTGAAGTTGTGAAAGTTTGAAAAACATTCTTTAAAATTTGTGAGAACTTTTCATGAAGACACCCGGATATTTTCCAAAATTTCTCAAAATCGGTTCCAATGTTTTTCTTTAAGTGTCTTGTAATAATAGAGAAAAATACATTTATTATGGTGGCATAGGTCCCATTTCCACGATTAGCTCTGAAGTTCCGGCAATTGCAAAAGTTTGATGTTTTTCGGCGTCTTGCTACAACTACAAAATTGATTAAATTAGTGCCAAACAAACTATACGATCACAGAAACATCAAATTGCTCTATTCTTTTGTTTTTGCAAGAATTAAAAAAAATTAATTTTTTGACTTGTCTCTCACGTCGGCAATACATGAGAGGCGATTTCTTCACATTATTGTATTTACAAGTACACGTGCTTTAATTAATATCAAATAACGTTTCTGAAAAATTCAAAAGTTTTCTGTTAAAATGAGCACAAAATTCCGCATTTTCAGGAACATTAAAACGCCATTCTCTCAAAAATGGCTCCAAATTCTTTCTCTTTCAACTTTTTCCAACGATTGGTGGTAATGGCACTGTTTAATATGACGTAAAATTAATTTTGGTGTATCCTTTTGTTCCGAAATACAAATATTTTTTTAAAATATCTCTCACACCTTAATATGGACAATTCCATCGATTTGTAAACATTATTACATTCGTAAGTTGAAGTGCTTTAAATGACTTTACATGAAGTTTTTCGAAAACTCAATAGATTCCTGCGAAAAAGAGCTTCAAATTTCGCATTTATAGTAATACTTAGTCACCATTTTCTTAAAAACGGCTTCAACTTTACAATTAAAAATTTCTATTTAGGACGAGGATATACTCTTCTTTAATATTCTTGAAATCATATTTCGGTTCTCTTGAGAAACCGAAAAGTTGAGAAAATTAAAAAAAAAAAAGTAATTTGGGCCACGTTTGCCGGATAATGGAGCAGGACCTTAAAGCCAGGCCACACCAAGGAAATTAGAAAAATTTGCTACGAGAATGTCTGTGACATTCTGCAACACTTCTAGTTAAATATAATGTACTCAATAGAAGAATCTTCAAATATCTTACCCAATGCGAAATTCCGAATATTGCATTAAGGGCTATATAATATTCTTTCACAATTGAAGCAAAAATAGAGAAAATGTAGCTGTAGCTTTCTAATATAATCGTATCAGTTTTTACAACTCTTTGATGAAAGAAAAGCTCAGACATGCGGAGTATGCTACATACAGTGATGGGAATACGTCATGTTCGCAACATGTCTCCCCTTACCCCTAAGTGTGATTAATAAAAACAGGGCCTATTCTTGAGAACACCGCTAGCTAGGATTAACCCGCCACTAAAATGTCAAATAGACACAGGCATCCAGAGACTGATCAAAATACTTCTCGTAATATTTTGGTAATAATTATTATTATTATAACTACAATATGTCCAAGAATTTCGGAAACTAAATCAAAGAAGTTCGAGAAAATGTGATAAAAACGAGACGTTGGTGACTTAGGAGTTACGAAGAAGTAAATATAATTAATTTACGAAATGTATTTAACGTAATAGAAAAATAATTTAAATAAATAAATGTGTTTAGATTGTTGCTTAGACAAACAAAATCGGATTTGGCAGTAGAGAACAAAATAGAATAGGATTGAAATTGCCAAAAAACGATGAAAAACAAGAGAAGCGAGAAGCAAGTGCAAAAGATGAATTACGAGAGGTAAATGTTAGGCAGAACGTGATGTATTTCGCTAGATGCACGATGTAATGTCGTAAACGATAGAGAGTTTTTGTAAAGTTTTAAATTAGAACGAGTTGTGATTTACACAAACAGCGGATATTAGGTCACGTTGTTAAGAAAATGTTATCGAGTTAGAAGTTAATTTAGAAAGTCACGGACTTTATAAACTCACGATAATATGGGTGACGTGAAATGCACCGACGAATGACTTTGGAACGTCACAGTGTAATGGAAATGTAAGTGTGGATGATCAGCATCGCCAATAGGGCTGTGATTCAACAAAATGGAATTGCTAAATTTCAGAATTTCGTAAAGACACTGAAAGAGGAAACAAGGCCAAGAATGATAATTAAAGTAAGTTAAGTTTAAAATAATGGGAATAAAATAACGATGACTATTATAAGAAAGACAATTAGTAAAAATTACTAGAAATAAATATAATAGTTGTTTTCTTCAGGAATAGTAAGAAAAATATTAAATTTGTCAATTTAAAAAGAAAGAAAATAATTATTAAATGAATGATTGAAGTCAGTATTCAAAAACCGTAGTAATTTCAGTTAATAGATTAATTGTTGTTATTTAGGAAATGCATGATAAGATTAACCTGAAAACTCCAATTCCCCATCATAGTAAAGATTGTTAGGAGCCGTGACCTTGTAAGAGCGGTTGTTTTCAGGCACACAAAGTAGAATACGAAGTATTCAGCCCTGAGATGTAACTATCATTAAAACCCATGAAGGAAAACTGAGCTAGCCAAAATTATAATCAAGAAAAGACGTAACTTAGAAAGCGATATTAAATTAATAAAATTAGGAGATAATAAAGAGGGAATATTACAATATATACGCACATACAAGTTTGTATATACATACATGCAATCACACGCGCGCACACACACACACACACACACACACACACACACACACACACACACACACACACACACACACACACACACACACATATATATATATATATATATATGCGTGTGTGTGTATGTATATTTCTGACTTGGTTTTAACAGTAGCCTTATTATAAACAATTACACATATCTCGAGAGCGAAATATAATAGCACCGATCGGATTTCGTAATTTTGTATCGCATTTAAACGCTAGACGAGACAACAAAAAATTTGCAACATTTGCAAATTTATAAACAGTTTCCAACTTTTGCTAACCTAAAGGGAGAGAGTCTCCCGATGTCCCAGAGCCGAAAACAGCGAATTAACAATTTTGCAACAATTTATAATTTTATAAACAAATTTGGATTTTTTCTATGATGAGGGAATCTGTAGTCCCCTTTTATATACTGAGTTATTGTTCTTGGCGAACGTTTCTCGGTCAGTGCCCCGTTCTCCTCCCACGTTCATTGCAGCGCCCCAAGCGGTGGACGCGGGAACTTCCTGTGCCGCCAGTCTCAGCGTTATTCAGAAATCGACGGCCGGGGCAGTATCCGATATTTACCGGGTGGGCGAGCGCGCGCGGTCCGCGCACTGTCGCATGCAAATAGAAGGGACGCGCCCTAAATCAATTCCGTCCAAAGGCGGTAACAAACGCGCGCCGCCGGCCGAGAGTTATGCACGTCTTTATCTCTCACGTGCTAGTGGCAATAAGCGTCGCCAGCAGAGACCGTCAAAAACGGATCGGCAGCTGAAATATTGGGGCGATATAAATTCGTTAGACGCGAGCGAGGTGGCGGAGGGGGGGGGGAGGCGGCTTCCCGAATTTTCTACTTTCGCATTTCTCTCCCCCGTGAAATACGCACGCGGCGCTCGCTTCGCTTCCGCTCGCGACTCCTGGCCGCCGCCGCCGCTGAGTTATGCGGCCCTGGGATCGAGTGAACGGTGTGAATGAAGAGGAACGGCCGCGCTGGAGAAGACATTCGATCGATGTGCCGTTGTGTGTGCACACTTTTCGGGTGTGTCGACGTAGATTAGAAAAATGCGCGTTTGCGGAGTAATTATGAAGGTAACGCTTGAAAGGTGGAATGATGCCGCCGGTCTGTTTCCGAGAGCGAAATTTGAGGTCTCTCTCGTTTACGGTCAGTGCGCAGTTATTGACAGTATGGTTGAGGAGAACACGCTCGTATGTTTTGTCTAAAACACTGGAGATATTAAGCTATTAAGGTACTCTTCTACCTCAAAATAATGTTTTCCAAGAAAAAAAATGACCGTGAGCGGTAGCTCAGTGAATCAACTGATGTCACTGCAAAGCCTCTGACTGGGAGGTCCTACGTTCGAGTCGAGGATTTTCGACACTGTCTCTTGAGATAGGTCGAATTCAGTCGCATTCTGGAGGAGAATTTTATCGGCCCACTGCTCTGACCGGTAGTTTTCCGATCAACACCAGCGAATGCCTGAGCAGTACCCTAACAAACGGGCCACGGACCGCGCGCGATCTTTCCTTCCTCTTCCTAGTCCTATCCTATCCTCTCCCCTTACACACACAAACACACACACACACACACACACACACACTTACACTAACGTGCACTACACTACCACACATTCCGGGAAATCGGTCTGGAGCTTAGAGCTTGTCCCGGTTGGAGCGGTATCCAGCTGGTGGGAGAGTCCTAAATAGGGGGAAACCCCGCTAGCTGGCGGTAGATCGGCGCCGGATCTCGCCATCCAGCGGAGGAAGATCACCGCCATCTGCCAAAAACATGCACTACACTTATGGGACTAATGACCTAAGCTGTTGACGCGCTCCAACCAACCTACCAACCCAAAAAAATGGAAATTTAATTGTCATTGTTTCTTGTGCATTGAGACGTGTACTTTTCAATGCTTAAAACAGCTTGTTTATACATTCATTAGTTTTTTAAAATTTATTTGTAGTGTTCCAAATGAGCGTGGTGATACGGATGCGGATCCACATCCTTTTAAATTGCTGCGTGACTGAAACACGGAGAGGAAAATGGTTGGGAATGGGATACTACTACTTCCCACATAGAAACGTAACGCTCCCTCAGAACATGTTAGGTGATAACAGGTCTCATCTCATGAGAGAATTAGACACATTTGCAAGAAAGGATCGAACCTTTGGTTAGTATGAGTGGAGCCAAGACTGGAGAGGAAATAAATAAGTTAATAAGCAAACAAAGAATAATTTAATCTGTAATTTAAATTTAGTTAGTAAACTGTTTAGTAAATAAGTCATAGTCGTAAGTCCCACGGACATTTGCACTTCAAGTGGTCATGATCGCAAAAAAATTAAAGAAAAATTAAGAATATTTCGTGATAAATTTAAAAAATGCAGTTTAAATTAATATAAAGTTCTTACGTCATCTCATCAAAAGCAGAATATCCTTTTTCACAAATTCTTTCTTGTAGTTAGAGAAGTAGTGATCACGGACGACCACTTTGGAACTAATGAATCTTAATCTGGATTTTCCCTAAAGTTATTTTTTCTCTTGCTTGGCCCGACTCGAAAGATCATTCTTCTAATTTTTCTAACTCTTCTAATTTTGAATATATCTTTATGATTCATTTTTATTTAATAGCAGCAAGTCAATTCTTGTGTCTAAATTGTTGTATAAAATTCAAATTAGCAATAATAAATTACTCTGTTAATTTAGATTGTTACAAGTGATGTTTAAACGTTTTAATTCCAATCCCTGAAAAGTATTCCAAATATTCAAATGTAATTTCACGCACTAAAGTATAATCCAAGTAATAATCTAAAAAAAAAAGAAACATAAAAAATTGATTAACGGTTCAAGAGTTATGTTTCAAATTAAACTCCGTATCTGGAACAGAAGTGGGTATATCGGATGAAATAATTAAAATAATCAAAAAACAAATTTGACTTAGATAATTACCTGATTTAAATAATACCTAATAAAACGATTAATCATGATTAAATTCAGATAAATACCAAAAATAAAAATGTAGATCACACTTTTCGTACCTGCAACTATATATAAACCACGAATGAACAAAACTAAATTTAGGAAGTAATCGTCAAGCTAGCTGACTTATGAAACGACATAAAATGTGAATAAATTAAATGTTTTACGTGTAAAACATTTGTTATTAGGATTACGAATGTAAAAAATATAAACGTCAGTTGTGTTTACTAGTTCTAAAAAGTACGCTGTAGAGAAACTGTGTAAGAAGTGATCTGTTTTTTTCCCAATATTTATACATGATGAATTTTCTCTCGTACCTGTCTTTACTTTTCGGGGGAAGTAAAGTTTTCTTGACTTTGTCAGGCTCTTCTAATATTTTATCCGTAATATATCTAGTACCTTTCATATGTAAATGTTTCTTGCACACAAACAAAATGAAATTACCATAAAAATATATTTTTCATAATCAATATGACATCATCTAACACATATCTCGAATTGCAAAGATGTGCTTGAATTTCTCAAAATTTAAATTATTCTTAAATGGAAACGAAAAAATATTGAACGTAACATGTGTATAAAGGGGTATGTAAGGAAAGTCACTCCTATCGCTCGTTTTCTTGAACATACAATTCATGCATTTATATTCCTCTCCATATACTCGTTTTTTATTTACTATAAACCATAGCCTTTAATTGAGATAATTTAATCCATAACATTTGACAGACGCTCGCAAATATAACCTCAAAAATGGGCAAACATTCAAAATGTGACTGGTCATTTCACTCTTTTCCAATAAAAATGAAAAATATAACACACACTTTACACTTGTCAACACCGTCTTTAAATCAACTACTAATATAGTACTTCTTCAATTATTGTAAGACAACTCACTTTTTTATGAACATAAAATTCTAAGTAAAAACAACAGAACTTTTTTTTTTCAAATGGACATGTCATCTTTTGAATGTATGCTCCTCAAATATTCTTTTCGATTCAGATTGAATAAAATTCAACTTGTGCGCAGATAGGGTAAACTGCTGTTACGTACAAGCTACTTTTTCTCAGTGCGAACTGCGCGCGACAGGCGACACTGGTCTGAAGCGGAATTGAGAGTGTAGGGCGATATTGAGGTTAGAGCGTGGATTTGCGAGGTTAGAGCTGGAGGCAGGTTTTGTTGGTCATTGTTGAGATGTAGTTGTTTTTAGTCATTATAGTATAATTGTTTTTCTTTTCATATTAATACTTAGAATTAAAATTTCCCACATTTTTTTTGTTTCGTTGAAGTATATTGGAGCTGTTTGTTTATTGACAAAATTTTAGTTTTTCGTAGTTGTATTTTCCGTAAGTTCGTAGTCGTATTGGCATTGTTTGCACTTATAATTATATTGTGAATTTCTTATATTGTCAAACACACTTGTTTCATCTTAATTTGACATAATGTTTTAAGATGGAGGAGATAGAGGCACTGATGATGGAGGCACAACTTGACCTCTGAAACGTTGCCACGCTGTTTCTTGTTTCAAGATACCATTGTAATAATCATTTTGTTTTAATAAATGGGTTTGTGACTGTCTATAAATTTGTCTTGGAAGACCAGTACTGAGGAAGACCACGACAAGATGGTCGAAACGTCGGCAACACAGCCTTCGACGCGCGTCACTCGGACAGCCAAGATCATCCACATGACTCCGGCCGGGGACACCTAAGACTTCACTTATAGCTAGAAGTGCTCTGGTTTCGGCAACTGTTTCTTTAAGTTGTCGTTTTAGCCGCTACTGTTTCATAGCGCTATTCCTCTTCCCGTTGGCGTTGATTGTGAGGCGCACGTACCACCCGTTCCCGTTCCCGTTCCCGTTCCCGTTCCCGTTCCCGTTCCCGTTCCCGTTCCCGTTCGCGTGCTATTGGCTGCCGGGGGTGGAGCGCTGCGGGCACCGCGTCGGGCGAAGCGCTGCAGCCGTGGCGCGCCTGGCACATGGAACTCGCTTCGAACCCAGGACCGCCGCTCGCGACGCGACGGTTTTTGAGTTTTGATTTTTTTCGGGTTTCCGGGCGCATCAACTACTTCGGTCATTAGTCCCGTTAGTTTTTTCTCGGGAGATGGCGGTGATCTTCCCCCGCTGGATGGCGAGATCCGGCGCCGACCTACCGTCGGCTAGTGGGGTTTCCCCCTAACCAGGACTCTCCCACCAACGGGGCACCGCCCCAGTCGTGACAAGCTCTAAGCTCCCGACCGGTCTCCCGGAATATGTGGTAGTGTAGTGCATGTTAGTGTAAGTGTGTGTGCAAGGGGAGAGGATAGGACAAGGAAGAGGAAGGACAGATCGCGCGCGGTCCGTGGCGTTATTAAAGATTGCTCCGGCATTCGCCTGGTGTTGATCCGGAGAAATACGGAAACCAGGGAAACCAAGGAAATTTATATAATATATATGTTATAGTATAACATATGAGTGTTTTTTTTTCTGATATGGCGAAGCGACTTATTTAATTCTTGACCGCTTATATGGAGTGCCACAAAAACAAGAGCAAGAGGTTGGTTTTTTATCGGTGCAACTGTTCATCTGTTCAATATTGCATGTTTAAGATATTTCTTCAATGCTTTTACTAAACTTGATTCTTCTAACGAGACCCTCTATCTACAGGCGAGAGAAGTGAAATACGCGTTTCAAAATGTAGGATGCTTTGGTCACCCAGATAGAGGACTTTACCTGCTGCACCCACAAGTAATAGGGCCAAGAGACCAAGCACCCCCCTTATTTGAGAAATTATTTCCGTTAAAATCCGCACGAAACAATGAGTAAAATTTCATGTCAAGCCTTGTATCCAGCGTGTTGAATGGATTGATTGACTGATTGATTGATTGATTTTCGTGTTTCCATTTCTTTGCAATCGCTGCTATGGTCATTAGTACCATTAGTGTAGTGCATGTTTTCTCGGGAGATGGAGGTGATCTTCCCCCGCCGGATGGCGGATCCGGCGCCGACCTGCCGTCGGCTAGTGGGGTTTCACCTAACCGGGACTCTCCCACCAGCGGGGCACCGCCCAGCCAGGACAAACTCTAAGCTCCCGACCGGTCTCGAGATTTGTGGTAGTGTAGTGCGTATTGTGGTGTAGTGTGAAGAGGAGAGGATAGGACAAGGAAGAGGAAGGACAGATCGCGCGCGGTCCGCGTGGCCCGTTTGGTAGGAGTACTGCTCCGGCATTCGCCTGGTGTTGATCGGAGAAACCACGGAAAACTACGATCAGAGCAGCCAAGCCGCTAGAATTCTCCTCCAGATAGCGACTGAATTCGACTGCTTCGAAAAGCTAGTGTCGAAATCACCCTGCACCGCTTGGGGGAGTCAGGACTCAGACCTAGGACCTCCCGGTCAGAGGCGCTGCAGTGACATCCAGTTGATGCACTGAGCTACCGCTCCCGGTGCGTGTTGAATGGAGCGAATAAGAATTGATGAAGAACCAAGAATCATTTGAAGTTTAATGAAATTATCGATAGTAGATAGAAAAAAATCTATAGATATTCACTGGCGTATAGGCAGTTTCTAAAACAAAATACTACAGAAATATAGCCCGGGTTCCCGATTCTCTCAACGGACCGGTGTCTTTCCACAAATGTTAGTGGTGTCACAGAATACTAGTGGTGTTACAGAATGGCACATACTTTCTCGTATTCGTTTTGTATTTTCTTTCGTCTCGGCTAGCTATTCCGACTTGCCATATACTCTTGCCAGCTGCCATCTATCGCCGCCCACATTGTTTAAAAAACCTCAATTTTTCCGTTTCCTAATAGTAGAACCGAAATATTACTTTAAGAATATTAAAGAAGAGTAAAACCTCGTTCTAAATGGCAATTTTAGTTGAAACATTTGGAGCCATTTTTAAGAAAATGGCGTTTAAGCATTACTGTTAATATAAAATTTGAAGTTCTTTCAATTACGGCACAATTTTTTTGGAAAAACCGCTGGAGCAAACAAATTAATTTTTGAATATTTAACAATCATAAAAATAGCACAAAATCTCGATTACAGAGAAAATGTTTTTTTTAATAGCTTAACGGACGTATTTACAACACTACCTTCAAACTTTTTCTCGTGTCTTTTTCACGGCCCCTTCAACACAACGCGCCTCTTGAGGACGTCCCTCGGTTTGCAAGGTGGATCTTCCTCATTTTCCTCTTCTCTACTCCGTCCGCTCCCCTTCTCCCCTCCCCCTCCCCCTCCCCCCACCCCCCTCTTCCGACCCTCGCCACCGCCGCTTCTCGTGAGTTCTGCTGCCGGAGTTTCGCGCCACATGATTTAATGGTCGCAGTCACACGATATTAAGTATAAATCAGATGAGGGATTTACGGGCTATTATCGTAATTAGCTTCTTGAGCCTCGGCAGTTCCTTTCGGCGCCGCACCGGCCGCGCCCGAACCCTCCGCCCCCCCCCAAACACCCTGATTTATTTTATCGCCGGGGGGTTAAAGAATCCCCAAAATTATTAAAGCTTTCGCACCCGTGATTGGACGCGGCTGCTAATTATGGCACTTCCACGTTTGTTCATAACTCCGTTCCTCTGGGAGGTGAGAGATATTCTCGACTTAGAAGTGATTCAAATGCATATATTCTAACCACAGTGCCCACATCTTCGGTGAAGTAGTGTCTATAAATTTCGTCGATGTGGTTCTTCGTTCCGGTATTCCTCTATTACTTGGTCTTGAGTCAGATAGCTATGACTGTATGCTTTAACGAATGATGTACGAGTAGCTTGTATAGCGTATCTCCGGGAACCCTTCAAGATCTTCTGATTTAGGTCAGTGTTCTTCCGTTTTACAAGTACCTTGAAAGTAATATTCACCTAATGCCTTCAACAACGGAGATCTGTAATTCTACATTCATCTTTCATTCCGCGTCTAATCAAAGAAACTTGAGAAAAGGAAATTAGCCGCAACGTATCTTTTGGATTCAAAAATCATTCTTTTGGACTTAGTTAACAAATCAACGTTTAGACTGGGTAGTTGTTAACAAAAAGAAAAAATTCTTCACATTCTCTCTAAATGTTACATAAAAGGGAAAATAATGCTATGATTGTTGCTTTCATCGTGAAAAACAGGGCATTTATTGTATTCTCTGTATTAACAGAGAAAAATTGTAAGGCACAAAACTAATTTTACTTATAGGTACAGCATTATCATGTCACTCATTTATACAAGGAACTGCGAGAAAATAATACAAAAATCTCATTAAACTGAGACCTTTGTGGAAATGCTGTGTCTCATCAAAAATCATCACAACAGTTTTTTTAACCATATGAAAACCATTTGAACTTGTGCAATATCAAGGAAATCGTTGAATTCCTCTTCTACGCTCGCCATAATAAACTGAAACTAGTGGGGCTATTGAATAGCGCAGCCTTTCTCGTAGTAAAGTTTCCTAATTTCTTTAGATTGGACTGGCTTTACGAACATAACCCATCCTCTTGCTAGCTGCCAACTTTGGCCGACCAAAGTATATATTTTGACATTTTCATAATTTCTCGGTTTCGTACTAGGAGAACCGAAGTATTACTTTCGAGGATATTGAGAAAGAGTAAAAAGCTCGTCATAAATGACTACTTTCATTAAAAAATTGGAGTCGTTTTTAAGAAAATGGCGGGTCAGCGTTAATTAAATGCATAATTTGAAACTCTTTTTCACAGAATAATTTGAATTTTCGAAAAACTTCATTAGAAGTTATTTAAATCACTTTAACTCACAAATGCAATTATCTATACAAATCGCTGGAAAAGTGCATATTAACTGTATGAGAGATATTTAAAAAAATACATTTATATAATTTTTGAAAAAAATAAAAAATACAACCAAGCAGACTTTTTATGCCTCATTAAACAAACTTGTCGCCCTGACATTAAAAGAAAAATCAACAAGTTATCACGCATTATCAAATTACGTATAGACCAATATGAATTAGACAAATTTCAAAATTACATTGCACAAATACATCCTAATAGCAGACCACAATGGTCAACAATTAAAAAATTAACAAAATCTTATTCCCCTATACCAATATTAAATAACGGCTCTATATCTGCCTATACTGATTTTCAAAAATCAAATTTAATAGCAAATCACTTAGAAAAGTCTTTTACCCCTAACCCTATTATAGATCAAATATTTAATAACGAAGTTGAATCTTTCATCTCTTCTCCACTTTATTCAGTCCCATCAAAAATAAAATTTATTTCTCCTGTAGAAGTTCAAAACATAACACGAAAATTGAATATTCACAAAACATCAGGCTATGATTCTATTACAAACAAAATGATAAAAGAACTTAATTTACAAATTTTATCGAAGCTAACAAATATATTCAATTCAATGCTTCGTATTTCTTATTTTCCACAATCATGGAAATTAGCCTACGTTATCCCCATATGTAAACCAGGCAAGGATCCTCATCTTCCCTTAAACTACAGACCTATTAGTCTCTTATCTTCATTATCAAAAATTTTTGAAAAACTATTGCACTCTCGTCTTTTTTCCTACATTAACTTAATACAAGCTATTCCAAATTACCAATTTGGTTTTCGTTCTCATTATTCGACTTCTCACCAATTACTACGTGTTTCTGAATTAATAGCTGAAAACTTTCATCAAAAGGAACATACAATTGGAATTTTCTTGGATATTGCCCAAGCATTTGACAAAGTTTGGCATTCAGGATTATTATATAAATTACATTCAATAGGAATTCCCATATATTTATTCAAAATAATAAAAAGCTATTTATATAATCGTAAGTTTTGTGTCAAAATTAACACCTCTTATTCAACTTCTCGTCGCATCTTTTCAGGGATTCCTCAAGGATCGACTCTCTCTCCTTTACTTTTTAATATATATATGTCAGATATTCCACACCTTCCTTTTACCACCATAGCGCGTATGCAGATGACACTGCACTTTTTTCGCATCACAAAAAATTGCATAAAGCCCGAAACACTCTTCAAAATTCTTTAAATTTATATATTAAATGGACTCAACAATGGAGAATAATAATAAATCCATCTAAAACACAAACAAAAATTTTCACACTTTGCAGACCTACTAATCCCCCATGTCTCAAAATAAATAATATAACTATACCCTGGATAGAAAATCATATTCCAATTAAATATTTAGGACTCTATTTCGATCGTCGATTAACTTGCAAAACTCATATTCAAAATATTGCAAATAAAACTTACCAAAAAATATCAAAATTATACCCATTAACTAATAAATTTTCAAAATTACAAATAGATTGTGGTATATCAATATTCAAGGCAATAATAAGACCATCACTTACATATGCATGCCCAATTTGGTGTAATGCATCTGCGTCAAATGTAAAGAAAATACAAACTATTCAAAATAAATTTTTACGGAGAATTCTAAAGGCTGAATGGTTTATCTCCAATAGACAAATCCACAAAGAATTACAAATAGAGCCAATTAAAACATTCATCACAAACCAATCCTCCAAATTCTTCAACTGTTTAAACGATTATCCTGTTCATCAACATTTCGATCTGGGAAAAAATTATCACGTTAAACGAATTCGATCCCGCTTCCCCAAAGATATTTTTCACCCCCCCATAATTAATTGTCTACAATAACTACTACTCAATAAAACCTTCTCTTAAAACTCTAAATTTATTATAAAAATTAAGCAATATTTATTAAAATCAAAGTTTTATTCGTAATTACTTTTAAAATAAAATCATAATTATCTTAATTATGATATTAATTTCTGGCATCTCCAAAAAGGTTATGTATACATTTATTCATCATCCTGAAAAATTTGTAAAATTGAACAGGAAATAAATATATTAAAAAAAAAATTAAACAGTGCAATTAGTGTTATCCGTATGAAAAGTTTTAAGAAAAAAATTGGGAACCATTTTTGAAAATAAAACTTGAGCTTTTCTGAAAATGTGGAATGTTGAGCTCATTATCGCAGAAAAGTGTTGAGTTTTAGAGAAATTTTATATGACATTGTTTAAGGCATATGTATTCATAAATACAATAATTTGAACAAATCTTCCCTAATGTAAATATTAACGACGTGAGAGACAAGTAAGGAACGTATATTTTGTACATTTTGTACAAAAATCAAAAGGATAGAGCATAATGGCGTTAATCTCATCTTATAGATCACATTTAGTACTTCCCAACCACAAGTTTAATGAAAAAATCTGGAGCTGTTTTTGAAAAAAAACCTTGTTTTTGTTGTTTTAAAATTGCATAGATTTCACGTAATATTGTTTGAAAACTACTAAAATTGTCAAATATATCTACATGACCTTATTGAAAGAACTGATTATGAACAACAAATTTCATTTAAAGGAAAAATCTCTGTCTTCAATTTTCTAGTTGTAGAAAGCAGCCAAATATAATTCAAACTTTCGAAATGTTCGAAAATTCCGAGTCGGACCTATGCCACTTCCATAAGCGTGTCTTACTCTATTCTTACAAGAAATTTAAAGAACGAAATTAAGCCGTTTTCGAGAAAACTTACGCAAAGTACCCCCAAATTTTAAAGCATGTTTTTCAAAATCTCAAAGCTTTGACTCGTGCCAAACGGACAGGAGTGTCTTCATTTTGAAAAACTCCTATGCATATTTAGCCGCTAGTGGTGTTCACAGATGGACGGACAATAGGACAGACGGATAGACAGACAGACGGACGGGCAGACGGACGGGCAGATGGACGGGCAGACGCACGGGCAGACGGACGGGCAGACGGACGGGCAGACGGACGGGCAGACGGACGGGCAGACGGACGGACAGACGGAGGGACGGACAGACGGAGGGACGGACAGACGGAGGGACGGACAGACGGAGGGACGGACAGACGGAGGGACGGACGGGCAGACGGACGGGCAGATGGAGGGACGGACAGACGGAGGGACGGACAGACGGACAGACGGAGGGACGGACAGACGGAGGGACGGACAGACGGAGGGACAGACGGATGTTTTAATAAAAATACTATTGCGATATCAAGGAGCCCCGAAACCGTCCGTGTATTTCCGTAGAAATCTTGAAATCCATTTTTCGTATCATGACATAACTTTCTCTATGCTACGTATATACGTACGCATACGAGAAAGTGATAATATGTATTGTTCCATTTAAAAAAGCAAAGGTACCTGAAATATCTCGTAAAATGCAACTGATAAAATATAAATAAATACACGTATAAATTATTCCAATTTCCTGATGCACTTTCGTGCAAACTGTATTGCACTTTCTTGCAAACTTCAACCGTTCAGAAGTTACAGAAGGTGCTTAAGTTACGTGTCTGATCCTAGATTGAAGATAGTATGTTCGTTAGATTGATCGCGGCGAAGTACCCCCAGAAACCACTTTCAATGGAAGTAAAAACTCTTTTCTTAAGGACGATAAGAAAGAATTTGGTCCTTATGGTGCTATTGTTTTAATAAAATAAATTAAATTAGTTCTGACTCTTATAGAATTATCTTACATTGTAAAGGATAGTTTCTAATATTTACTTAAAGAATACCGTATAAAAATGTCAAAAATATTTTGAAACTTCTGTACTACAATAATTAATTATTTGAATTATTCATGTCTCATCGATCGACCTCATCGTCAGAACAGGGGATGCATGGATATTTCCGGGCTCGGGCCGTCAGGCCCGCTCTTCCGTCTAACCACGCAAATTTCGCTACGCTCCTTTCACCACCTAGCGGAGAAAGGAGGTATTATCTTGGGCGACGAAACAGGCGAATGTCAATTTTGCTCAGAGGCTTCTTTTAGGCTTGAGGATCTTTTACATGCAGTAAATCTACTACATGGGGCAGCCGGCTTTACTTCCCCTCCGAAGGAAGGCGTACGAAGGATTTTTTCGCCCTTAAAAATCCACGAATTCGATCGGGTATGAACCCGCAAACTTGGGTACAACAGCCCAGTACGCTGACTGTTATACCACCGAATCCGCCGATTAATTGTCTCTTAATATAGATATTCTTGAACGTATTCAATTTTTTGGTAGCTACAAGTACAAGCATTCGTTTGTCGTTCGTCATAATTTTTGTTTTTGTTACGTTAATTTCAAGACTAACTTTAGAAAATTTATCGCTCACCTCTCTTAGCATCTCGCATATCTCATGGGTAGCGGTAGTAAACATTACTACATCTGCAAGTCACAAATTTGTCAATCTCTGTCCGTCAATTTTTATTCTACTTTTTTAGGCCATGTTAGCTGTCTGAATACATCTTGTAGGCAAGTAAATAGTTTTGGCGATAAAGGATCTCTTTGTCTGACAACGTCTTATTTCAAATACCTTCCCTTCTTGGCCAGTTCTTACTTTTGCAGTACTGTTTGGATACATTCTCAGCAAAATTCTTAAGTACTTTTTTGGCACACCTTTATATCTAGTGCATTGACTAGCATTCAATTTTCTACACAATCAAATGCCTTTCTAATATCGACAAAGAGCTTTAAATTTGATTCTTGTAGTGTTTCGATGATCTAGTTTAGTGTCTGTAAGTGGTCTATTGTATTAAAATCAGATCGGAATCCAGCCTGCTTATTTAGTTGTTGTTGGTCAAGCTCCTGGTTATTCGTCTGATTAATTTTTTCGAGAATAATTTATATAGTGGTCAGTAGGCAGTAGTATAAATAGAATTACATAACCATTACTAAAGGAGAGAAAGTACGTGCTGTTTTAGCATCGCTAGTTTTCTATCGAAAAATTGCCGTTTTTTGCCGCAGTATTACAATACTTTCACTATACTACGTAAGTGGTATGTCTGAAACTAAAAAGTTTTCTCAAGAAATTCAAATGTTGAAGCGATAAAAAACTATTTTTTCATACGAAGTTCCTTTTCCCTTATGCCTTACGAAGTTCTTTTTCGTTTAAAGGAACAAACGCACAAGTTATTATTATATAAATTTATTAGTTTGACCAAAGTCGCCAAAAAGATGGTAAAATCAAAATGAAAGCGATTGCCATCGAAGGCTTCTCTCCATTTGGTATTGCATGCGAATTTCTTTTACCTGGGTATTGCTAGGGTTCATTTGTTAAATAGAATGTTAAATAAACATGTAAATGCTTCCAAACCATTTTATTGGAGCTATTTTCATGAACATTACAGATTATCCGCGTACTGGACTATCTGACATCCTATTCTGCGGATAATCGGCAATTTGCAATAGGATCTCTACCTTCTAATATTTTCAGACCATCACTAATCTCCTTGTTCAGAAGATCTTTTAAAGAAAAGAAAATGTGTAACAAAGATGTTTATAAATAGCTTCATTTATAACGACACATTCAAGTGTTTTTCTGATACAAGGTAAATGTAGTTTACCTACTGCTTTTTAAATTTTATTATATTTGTCATTGTTGCACGTGTTTAGGATGTTACATCTCATTTTAAATTTACTTTCGAGGGATCGTTAACATTAACGCAGAAAGAGATTGGCTATCAATTAACTTCTTATATGGAGTACAAGTTGGGGACGAAAACAATTTCAGCAAACGATGGATTTGTAACCCAATTCGTAAAAAATCTGTAAAATATTAAAAAAAATATTACTTAAGGTATTTTGAACTGAAAAAGCAACGGTTTTAAGGAATCAAGGGATCCAGAACTATTACATTTACATTCATCTGTTCTTCTGCAGTCTTCTGTAAATGCAAGTACAATCCTTAGATTATACCATTCTTATCCTTGGAAAGCTTTAGAAATTATGAGCTATGGGCATTTTGGTAATGAAATCCATAATCTATGGAGGAAACAGTTTATCTTTTACTACTGGACCAACTCACAAATTTATGTTTAGTAAATATTGTGCCAAGAACACAAGTGTGTCCATTGACGCTTCAGGTGGTTTTGTGAATATTTTAATTAAACTCTTTGGTATGCCATATGGTCCATTTTTTGTATCAAATTTCAATGAAATGTAAATAATTCAAAATTTTGGTACTAGTTTGATTTGGTTATGTTGCAGTAGGTGGCCCAGCATGATGAAATTCAATATTTTCGTGTTTTTTCCCACCAATATCTGGCAAATGCCGGGGCAGGGCCCTAAAAAACGATCCACAGACCACGCGCGATATTTCCTTTTTCTTCCTTATGCAATCCTCACCCCTTACATTTACACTTACATGCACTACACTATCACACACGTCAGGAGACCAGTCTGAAGCTTATAGCTTACCCCGGATGGGGCGGTGCCCCGCTGGTGGGAGACATCTGGTTGGAGATTGTAGATTATTTCTGGGAATTCGAATCATCAATATTGCTGGAAAGTATAACTCAAAAAAGTGTAAAATTCTCCCAAATTGAAGCGGTATACTTGCTACCTTGTACAAAACGAAATAACTTTCGTTAACGCTGGCTATTTCAGCTAATATTGAAAAAACCGAGGTTGAAGTATATACGTGTATAATATTAAGATAAAAATATGTGTACATAGCGGTTAGTTTAGAACCGTATCATCTCGTTGCCAGTCTCTCCCAGAAACCTACGCATTAGTACCTTTCTTGAATCCTTAAGAAACTTGTGCATAAATCCTTTAAGCACCCTCGAAGTTTCAAAGAACTTAACCTTAGATGTTTCACCAGCCCATAACATTTCCTTGGTTCGCTATAATCTCGACAGAGAGGAGCTCTTTCGCTCCCCCCTCAGCCATCGAAATGGGCTAATGAGGCTTGAGAAGAAAGCGCCCACGGAGAATCGCGGAAGAAACTGCAAGAATGAGTTGAAAGGGAAGAGTACAGACCGTCAGACAAGAATACCAAGGAAACGGTGTCATTCCCACGGAAGTCTTGGTCTGGAGAGAGAAGCAGCGTTCCAGAACTTTGGCCATTCCGTCTAAAAAGATTTGTCGTTGGTAGAGCTTGCCAACAAAATGAATGCAATTCTTACTTTCCTTCTCTCTCCTTGTTGAAACAACTCCGCTTCGTCGTTCCTTCTCTGTTAACTTTTTCTTTTCCTGGAGACTCGCCATGGCCTGGCCTTGTGTTGCATAGGGTTTGCTTTTTCTTTATTGTCAAGAAGTGAACACTGTCGTAAGGGTATTTCGGAATTGCAGATGTTTTTGCAGAATAAATAAACGTTTCTACAAAAGCTTTGAGTCATGCAAATTATAATATATTTGTATGGCTCAGAATTTAGGATTGCAAATAATTTTTGTTTTATTCAGAAAAAAATTGTTTCCGCCAAAATTAAGGAACTTATAAAATGGGTAGAGTACGCAAAATTATCAAATGTATGGAAGGCTATAAGAAATATAGTTGTTTCTTTCAACGATATATTTCAAAGTCTTTCCATTTATTGACTTTTTAACTAAAAGTAATATAATGAAAGAAAACGAAGACTGCATGATTCATACTTCTAATATTTTATTAGTTGGATGTTTTAAAATTATGTTTTTATCCATTACACATTTAAAATTTACACGGAATCACTAGATAAGTATTTTAATTAGTTCATAGAGCTAACATTTGGCTATTCCCGACGAACTAGTATTGATAAAATAAATCATTTCAGAATGTTTCTGCTCCTGTGAAACGTTTTTATTTGATCTGTATTAGGCATTTGTTTGGTTTATTTGTTTTCGAAAATCGATTGTTCTTTTCCTTGTATTGTATAAAAGATAATAGTACCATGTATTTGCAATATCACTATCTTGTACGCATCTCAAGAACACTTCTTTTGTTTAAAATTATTAGTATAATGTATTAGAAATCAATATTATTTTAGATAATTTCTTAGAAGACATTTAGCTGACATTAATATCGCCCAGTGTTTTTGCTCACTGAAATGTATCTTCATGTAGTATTTTTGTGAAATAATTTTACTTCTACTCAACACGCCAAATTACCAAATACTGTATTAAAAATCGCGATCTCTCCAACTATCCAACACTTCTATTTTATTTCACTACCAGTAATTGTATAAGAATCACAGGGAAAGTAAACATTCATTTAGTGTAAAAATGTGATCATTATCTTACAGCAATGTAAGCAAATTGATGAAATTCCTCTAAGAATATTGGTCAATCCTATTTACCCTCGAAAAATATTCTTTATTTAACTATCCGGTGGGAAAATATGTAAAAGCAACAGAGTCTTAAAACTGGTTGGGAATGGAATTACTGCAGTTAAATGAGTTGTCCTATTTCTTGTCTTAACATAAACAGGATGAGAACTTCACTGTAATTTATAATAATTATCAATTAGTAATTATTACTATGTATATATTTCTAATTAATGAATTTTAATTCTTTACTTCCTCATGTAAACACACAGTTAGGCTCTCTTTCGATCCACATAGAATACATCCTCCTCGTGCATTCCATCACTGACGCAGGAGCGTCTAGCAACGTCCATCAGATGAACTGCAGATCGCAGCCATCTCCCTTTAAGTGCCGCAGACCGTTTCATCCCCGTCAGAGAGTAGGTTTTATTAAAATTATGGATATGACATTGGCTGCTCATTTAACGAGTGCGCGACCGCCCGACTGGGGGACAACGAATGGGTTTTATTGGGTTCGCTCGCGACTCGCGAACTCGGCCCGAGCTGCGTCCTCGAGTAATTAGCTCCTCCGCGTAGAATGCGCGAGAGCGGCCCAGACAGCCTTGCTGCCGCCCAGCGCCGTGCACGAACGAGTCCAAGGGGCAAAAGGATTTTTTTAAAAATAGTTTTTATTTTCCTTGTTCGATTGATTGATTGATTTTTTCGTGTTTCCGGGCGCGTCAACTGCTTCGGTCATTAGTCCCGTTAGTGTAGTGCATGTTTTTTCTCGGGAGATGGCGGTGATCTCCCCCCGCTGGATGGCGAGATCCGGCGCCGACCTACCGTCGGCTAGTGGGTTTCCTAACCAGGACTCTCCCACCAGCGGGGCACCGTCCAGCTGACAAGCTCTAAGCTCCTGATCGGCTCCCAGAATATGTGTAGTGTAGTGCATGTTAGTGTAAGTGTGTGTGTAAGGGGAAAGGATAGGACAAGGAAGAGGAAGGGCAGATCGCGCGCGGTCCGTGGCCCGTTTGGTAGGGTACTGCTCCGGCATTCGCCTGGTGTTCATCGGAGAAACCACGGAAAACTACCGATCAGAGCAGCCGGCCGCTAGAATTCTCCTCCAGAAAGCAGCTGAATTCGACCTAGCTGAAAAGCTAGTGTCGAAAATCCTGCCGCCGTCAGGACTCGAACCTAGGTTAGAGGCGCTGCAGTGACATCAGTTGATGCACTGAGCTACCATTACCGGTCCCTTGTTCGACATTATTATGCCTTTCAAGGGTTTTTATGATACATAGTATACAATTTTGTTGTAATTACATTTCATCATGCATGAACAATGGTAGAAGACTAATATTTACAATATAAACAATAACAACTAAGGATACCCAGGAAGGGTCCTTCAGAAAAATGCATACAATATTTGAATTAAAAACATAAATATCTAATTTAGAAATGTTGGAACCTGCTTTACAGCTAATTAAGGAGGATGTAGTAGGTCTTTAGAATATCTTTATTTTATTCGTGGAAAATGATTGGCTGATTTACCTCGAGTGTACAAAGGAGTGGCTGGGCAAGATGAAAGAGAAAAGTAGAAATTAGAAAAAAGTTTTAGAATTCAAGTTTTCAGAGGTTCTATAGATAGTTCTTTTAAAATTTGATCATTTTCGATATACCATGGAGCTTTTAAAACATTTCTTAAACATTTATTTGGGCAAAAGAAATACACATGGAATCGAAACAAGGTAGTTTCTCGTTTAGAATGAGCAGGACAGGAAACAAGGTAGTTTCTCGTTTAGAATGAGCAGGACAGGACCTCATTTATTATTTTTTAAGACGAGTTCCCAGATAAGTTTCCAAGAATTAGACATCGGCTGTTAGCGTCCAATGGACTACTCATATTAACGTTCAAAAGGAAGTCCTATTACTCGTTCACTTTATATTTGCAGTCAGAGCGCTGCGATCTATTTATATGAGGTCACTGCCGATTGAATAAGAATCGCACAATAGATGCTGAACGATTAGATATGATCTAAATGGCGGTAAGCGGGATACAAGCCACATTGAGCCACACAAGTGTTCAAGAACAACTATTGTGTAATAGATACGTGCAAAGGAGAAATACAAAAATATTTTCCGTGCTTTATTAATAGTGTGTATTGTCGATGACAAAGTTTATGGTAATGCAGCTCTGTCCGTAGGTCTTTCTAATGGTATTAATTATCCCTTTTTCTTTTCTTCGTGGTAATAGTTCACTACATTATTTATAATTAATTTACTGCCGGAACGCACTTTCGCATATGAAAGTGGATTTGATTTTTCAGCAGGCATCACAGAAACTAAAAAAACAAAACACTCACTTTTATCTGGACTGTCTCACCTGGCGTCAACATTGGTCAGATGCTCTTAGACATCGGCACTGTTCGTGCATTCTCGGATGTGGGTTCGCGCCCTCGCTTTCAAAACAACAGTGGTTCGTAATTTTGCCGTCTGTAAATGTATAATGAACGAGTAATGCCTTAATGAATCTACTTGCTTTAGTGATAGTACGTGGAAATAATTGGTTACTCACATTGAGTCAGAATTATTATCCTACTTGCTCATGTTCTCTGCGTCTCTAATCTAAATACTACGTATAGAATAGAAACATTTGTAGAAGAATGTATCCAAACACGGGCCTCCATCTGTTTTCGGGTATTTTTCGATCCAATTTTCTGCACAATTAAATCAAAATATGTGCAATGCATACCTTATTGAGTTATACAAATGTTTTGAAGTTATACAAATGAGAAATTTTAAAGTTTATTCTTTCAGGATACATCAGAAAGACGATGGGAAGAAAATAGTTTTGTTACATGTATTCAAAATTTTACTTTACAAATTTTGTTCACTTCGCAGATGTTTGTTTACTTACGCGTGAAGAGAAGTGTTTTCGATTTCTGTAGATTCCTTGCACTTCAAATACTTAAAATTCCACCCCGACACAGCGCAGTGACGGACCATTGAGTTTCAAGTCTTTACGAGCATTACATTCGCTCGAAACGGAAAAAAACACACGCAGCCTCCCAGCGACACGCGTGAGACGGCAACGAGGAGAAGGAAAGATGGCGTCTCGCGCAATGCTCTCCCTCTCCGTTGGCTTCACTTTCTCTGAGGTGTTCGGCCTAGGCGCTGCCAGTCTAGTCCTCTCTATGTCTGTGGGTAGAGATGTCTCAGGGCATCAACTAATGCCAGAATGTATTTGACCTTTTTTATTTTGTAGACAGAAAATTTTTTTCGATAGCTGTTTTACATAAAAAATAAAATATGATTGTAATATACTAAAATATGTGACCAAATACAGTCTGACGAAGTTTAAATATATGGGCAGAAAAGAAAGTAATAATTTTAATATTTATTTTCATTCGTAATTGTAATAAAGCATGGATATCACATATTTCCAACATTTCACACACAACTACCGCCTAAACGTTAGTTTGTGGAGAATTTCGCGTGCAGCTGCCGGTCGACGCTTTTGTCCACTGGCCAGCTTCACCCCCACACCGCGTAGGAGCGTCCGCGGTGTTAATGGAGGAAAACGGCGCTAGATCGCAGCACTGCGCCGGCCGGAGCAGCCGCCGCCACTGCAGGCGAAGGTGTCGAGGCGCGGGGGCCGCCGGTAAAAAATCGCGCGGGGAAATTGAAAATCCAACCCCCGAGAAAGGCGGCGCCTCTTTAATATACGGGTTCTGCGGGCCTATCCGAAACAATTTCCGTGAGTTTATTATCTTTCCCTAATTGAATAGGAATTTTAATGAAACTCTGATTTCGTTATTTGTGGTTTCCTGCGGTACTTTTTTTCTTCCGAGAATTCCAATGATTACGTATGTAATTTGAAGCGGCGAGATTTTCTAATCGATATACATATTTCTCATGGAGGGTAGACTCAGCTAGCAATCTGAAATCAAATCTCAATCGTTGGCTAAATTGCGTAGGGAAACAGATGGCTGATATTTCGGCGCGCAGTGTAATAAATCTTCATCGACCCAACTCACTAGACACGTGTACGGCGTCGCTTCATTATGTGCGTTATGGGAACAGCCAGGTGCACTAATAAACTCCTGTTTTGCTCACATGCATGCGGTGTCACTTGCCGTCTAACTGCATTAGGTTCGCCAGGCCTTCCAGCAACACATAACCGGCTTTGCTTCAACTGTAGGCATGCAAAGCCATTTCATCGAAATTGGGCCCGTAACGTCTGCACTTTAAGCCGCCGACTTATCTTTTAATGCAGCTTAAATCGGCTGGCTGCGCGGGTGCGGGTCGCGGCCTGTGGGCGGGGCGGGGCGTGGTGGGGTGAGGCGCCGCGTGGCAGGGCGGGGGCGTGGACGGGGCGGGGTGGGGCCGGGCGTGGTGGGGCGAGGGTGAGGCGCCGCGTGGCAGGGCGGGGGCGTGGACGGGCGGGGCGGGGGCGGGGGGGCGGGGCGGGGCGAGGCGCCGTGTGGCAGAGGACGGGGGCGTGGACGAAAGGGGGGTGGCGGAGCGCAGATGTAGATGTCCGGAGGCCGACCGCGGGCTGTCCAATCCACTCGGCGCCGGGGTGACGGCCGCGGGGGGCGGGGCGTGGCGGGATGTAATCTCGGTAATGGTCGGCGCGGGCGAGGCGCAAGTGCGGTTTTGTCGCTCGCTCTCGCCGTCGGCCCTGGGGGGAGCCCGCGCCGTCCCGCCCCGCTGAGGAGGCCCGGCCGCCCGCCGCCGCCGCGACACACTCCACTAGCGCGTGACTAACCCTCTCGTGGCGGCGGCCGACGCGCTCGAGGATGAGCCCGGGTCGCCGCTCGGGCGCACAGGCCACGGCGGCAGCTCGGCGGCGGCGGCGGCGGCGGCGGCGGCGGGGACGCCGGCGGGGGCGGCGACTGTAGTGGCGGTGGCGGTGGAGGTGGCCGTGGCGGCGGTGGCGCCGGTGGTGGCCGTGGCAGCAGGCCATGGCGGCGATGGCGATGGTGGCAGCAGTGAGTAGCCGTGGTGGCCGTGGCGGTTCGCGGCGGTGGCGGCAGTGGCGGCAGTGGCAGCGGTGGCAGCGGCTTAACAGCAGTGGCACGCCGGTGGCAGCGGCAACGACGGCTGTGACGCTGCTTGACAGCTGTGACAGCTGTGACGCTGTGGCCCGGCTGTGACAGCTGTGGCCCAGTTGTGGCAGCTGTGGCGGCTGTGGCAGCAGGGAGCTGCAGGGAGCTGCCCAGGGAGGCACAGGGGGCTGCAGGGGGCGGCTTGCCAGGGGCGGCAAGGGCAGCAGGGGGCAGCAGGGCGGGGGCGGCGGGGGCGGCGGGGGCGCGGGGGCGGCGGGGCGGCGGCGGGGGCGGCGGGGGCGGCGGGGGCGGCGGGGGGGGCGGGGGCGGCGGGGGCGGCGGGGGGCGGCGGGGGCGGCGGGGGCGGCGGGGGCGGCGGGGGCGGCGGGGGCGGCGGGGGCGGCGGGGGCGGCGGGGGCGGCGGGGGCGGCGGGGGCGGCGGGGGCGGCGGGGGCGGGGGGCGGCGCGGGGGCGGCGCGGGGGCGCGGGGGCGGCAGACTGTGGTGGCGGCGGTGGCGGCGACTGAGATGGCGGCAGCGCTCGACAGCGGGGCAGAGGCCTCCCGTCCAGAGGCGCGGCCAGCGCTGAGAAATGTCACGGAGGGCGGCAGTGGGCGCTGGAGGTGGGGGGGGGAACCGTGGGAGCAGCGGGGCGCGGGATTGACGGGTAGCTTGAATGGAAAAGTCGGCGAGGATGAGGGCGGCGAGAATGGGAAGATCGATCATGGATGAGATCTGGATCCATGAGGATGAGGGCGGCGTGGTCGGCGTGGATGAGATCGATGGGGATGAGGAGGTTGTCGGAGTCGACGAAGGCGGTCAGGATGAGCAAGGCGGCGAGGTCGGCGGGAAAGAGGAGGTAGGCATGGATGATTGATCCATTGATTAGTGATTCCGGGTTCGTCAACTACGGAGATCATTAGTTCCGTAAGTGTAGTGCATGTTAGTGTGCGTGTAAGGGGTGAGAATAGGACAAGGAAGAAGGAAAGATCGCGCCTGGTCCGTGGTCCGTTTGTTACGGCACTGCTCCGGCATTCGCCTGATTTTGATCGGAGAAACCACGGAAAATTACCGATCAGAGCAGCCGGCCGCTAGAATTGTCCGCCAGACAGCGATTGAATCGGCATGGATGAGGAGGGTGGTGAGGGTGAGGGTAAGGAAGGTGACAGCTTGGGTTGCGGTGAATCCAATGGCGGGCGGAGTGATGGGGAGGAAGCATTGTGCACAATAGCAGAATTGGTGGAGTGGACGGTGAGTGTCGGTGGCGGTGAAGTATGTGGTGGCTTTCAAGGGTGGGACAACCGCTGCATGGCTTCAAGCGGTGGTCGTGGTAAGGTCTGAAGTGATGGAGACGACAGTGACAGCAAGGAGAACGTTGGACTGCGGTGGGTAACAGCAACTGTGTAGAGTCCTGTGTAAACGGCGAGCAGGGACATCGAGCCCTCTGAAGCACATGTTTGCAAGAGGCGAGAGAAAGAATGAGAATACCAGAAATAGAACTGTAGGATAGTGTAGAACAGAGACGTGTGAATGGGATTCATGGAGATGTTGAATCCGAGAAAATACTCGGCCAGGGCAGATGATCTGTGCGGTGGGAATATTAGTGAAGAGACTTCTACGGCAATGCTGGAAAATGAAACTGAACATGCGTTCGGTGGAGTGGGAGTGGGAGAACGAGGAGGAGCCAACGTCACCGGGAGGGGGGAGGCGGGGAGCAGGGCAATAGGTCCGAGGCTGAAGGCACAGCAGTGGCGGCCGGTACGGAATTCTATTGGTGGTGCCAGTTACTAATGCGACACCGATAAAAAAAACATTTATATATATGTACTTGGGTCATATCACTTAAAAGAGGACAAAATTCTGCATTGAAAGCGTTAATTTCAAAAACGTAAGTTTACTGACTGCGTTTTGACATCGTTTCAAAGTTACATAAAATATACTTCTCTTGGGTGTGATCTCGAAGGCTGTTTGCAAGCACGCACTATACTTCCTTCACAGATCATATAATGACATTTGGGGAAATCTATGTTATTTTTATAGGTCTTATCTGTATGGTGATAATTGCCATTTGATTTGTTTGCTTTTAGCATGAGAAATTTACATTCAAAAATTGCGATTTCTCGTTGAATTTTCATAAAATGTTTTTATTTCACAGGATAAATGTTAGAACTTTCACGAACGTCTTTCATATTTTAAAATATCAAGTATTATGTTCTTTAGTGATATTCATAACAATTAACTGCTAATATCTGCTAATAAAGTTGTAGAGCCATAAAAAACACTTCAAAGCAGATGTTCGGTGGAAGTTACATTGGCGTATCAAAACGCGGCGCCCATCTTAAATTTGTTCCGAGATTTTGTTCCTATATTTATATCTGGAAATATTATATTATTCTTGAAGATCTGATCGATACTATTACTAATTATTATTGAATTTGTTTAAATTGATAACGTGTTAATTGGTTTATAAAATTGCTTTCATTTTATTTACATTATATGTTCTAAATTACAATTACAATTTTATGTTCTAACAGGATACAAATTAAGACTACCACCTTCTACCGCAGTTTTTTAGTGTTTAACAAATTATTTTTTATGTTTCAATAGAATCTGTAACAATTACCTGATAATATCTGCTGTTACAGTTGTAGAACTACAAATAATATCACAAATAAGATGTTCATCGGAAAACGACATTATGGAAACTTCGCAGAAAGTGCAAAGCATTAATATGATTAGTAAAAATTTGTTATAATAATTTATTGTATTAATTTACTCTTCCAAATCATTCAGTTTTTGAAAAGTAACTGAAAATTTCATTATTTTACTAGCATAAAACCAAAGGTTTACGTCCGTCAGCGCTACTGTCTCTGCGACGGCCATTTTCAATATTGAATGAAAATGATGATGAATCTTCTGAATTTTTACTAATGGTATGACAAATAATATAAACAAAATTACCTTAAATATTGTTTGTCAAACTATTAGATTTTATTGAATAACTACGCATAAATGAATATTCTTGTCAAGTGTATTTGAAACAAAAGTGTAAGTGTAACAATTTCAAACATCATCAGTTTCCTGATACAAGAAATATGAACTAATTAAAACACTAGTGAAAACAAAAAACATTAGGATTAATAGATTACTAATAGTACATGGCTATAAAATATACCATTTTAGAAATATAATTAACATTTTCAAAAACGAAAGAAAGAAAAGGGGGCGGAGGATTAAATCATTAAATATTGTAGTTATTTTGTGAATTTATGCAAGAAATTGAATGAAATGGAATTGAAGAAATTTTGTAACAGAAATATGACAAGTAAGTTCAGCCGTTTCTGTCTTGCTGTTTGGAAGCCATAAAACGACTACTTAGGTTCAGGTGGGCCAAAGGGCTTAAATACCGGGCTGCAGGGTGGAGGAGGAGGGTTAATAGCCTGGAAATATTAATAATATAAAAGAAATATTTCTGTTGCTACTGAGATGTTTAAAATTCAATCTGAATAAACTAGTGAATTTCCTCGAAACAATTTCCGAAAACGAATTGTTGTCGCGTCATAATAAGCGATGCTTCAAAGCTAACATTAGCTTGTGTGATTTCGAGGTGCAAGAAAAGTTGGCAAGCAGCATCAAGAATTACGATTTTTACTTAAAAAACATACGACAATTGGCTGAATGATTTATAAATTAACTTTCTAGTGTATTGTTGTCTCTATTTACTTCAATTTTTGAAAAATTGCAAATGAAACTTCAGATTCAGCTTCAGCAACTCCAAAAACCACTAGATAAAATGCTTTATCCGCGATTGGCACCTTATTTGAATTTTGACCAGCGTTTCGGGCTTTTTCCCCAATGTGCGTCGCGAAGAAGTTCAAAGCACTGACTGAACTCTTAACATGTATGGTATCTCCTGTGGTGTCGTGTACGTATTCCATGTTTGTGAGTGTAAGGGGAAACGAGGAGACAAGAATAAGGAAGAACAAACAAACTCGAAAATCCGCCATTGTTGTGATACGAAACCTAGAGTCTGCCGGAGAAGAACGGGTCCAAAGGATATGAAAAGTATTTAATTTAATTTTAATTATAATTTACTATTGAGATTGCCAATATTAATTCCATTTGACTGTATTCTAAAATTGATATTCTCAACGTATGGATGTATTTTATTTTAAGCAATCCGCAAAATTTAAATGAAATTTGCGCAACAGTGCGGTAATGAATATTTAAAAGTTCATTGTTGAACGGCTAGATGGTGGCAGCGATAAGATAAAGTTGTTTTATTTACCTAGCTTCTTTTACGTTTACAATTTGACCTTTTAGAAATGATTTGAAACCTTTTTGATAATCCACATTTTTTGCCCGTGTTGTAAGGTATAGAACATTAATATTTTCACAAAAGAAAAATTATCTAAACATATTTCAGCATTTCACGTCCAATGCATTCCATATTGTATGCTTCCAAAATTTCAACCAGTATAAAGCGACACAGTAGAACATATATTATCATTTTTTAAATAAAAATTTGGTTCGCGTTTTGGGTAAACATTTTGAGTTGAAAATTAAACAAGGTTCCAAAATTTAAGGATTTATTTTATATTTTTCTATAACAACCACGTTGTTATTTCTCGGTTATTTAGAGTTAAATGGTTCAATTTACTATTTGAAATGTTTATTATATTAGATGATTTTGGCCACAGACACTAGTGAATACATTTAAAAAAAATAAAAGTACTGAATGATGTCGATCAACTTTTATTTATTAATTTATTTAGTCAAATACAGTAAATAACTGTATGTGACGTATAGGGGAGAAAATCATCTGCGCACGCTTTCTTGAGTTTCAGAATCCCTTCCCAACAATTTAAGTATTAATAGTTGAAAGATGAAAATAATAATAATAATAATAATAATAATAATAATAATAATAATAATAAATTTCAAAAACTAGACATTTTCGTTTCCGAGACGAACGATCAGATTTCATTTTTCTGTGTAACTAACAAAAAAACAACACCCTCTCCCTAAGCTCTACTACCACTACAAGCAAAAGGAAAGCTAAACAAAACGTGGGCATAGTGAAGCAACATTTACGTCCAGAAGCAAATCATGAGGCCATCTCAGCTTTTGGTCAGTGGATCACGGAAACTGTACAAAAACGCGATCAAGATGGGTGTTATTGACTCGGAAGCTGAAATACATTACTTACAGGCATATGAAGTCTTTTGAAAAAAAATATACAATACAAATGTAAACTAATTCATTATACTATATCATTGTTTTGTCATAGTAAATATTATTTTTCTTTTGACGATCAGTATAGTCTCTAATTGTATAAAAACAATTATGCCCTTGCAAAAGATTTGACTTTTAATTTAAATCTGTGTACCAATTTTAATTGTTTAATTTCATCTGGCTATGCGTTGTAAAGTAACGTACATGTACTGTATATGAATTTCTTGTAGTGAACTGTTGGTACTGACACTTGATGAACATTATTTCTACGTCGTGTGTTGTAACTATAAATATCAGTATTACATGAAAATAGGTTCCCACCGTCAAGTAAGTCAGTTTTTACAAATATTACAGATTCGTAAATAAATACGCTAATGTAAGATTCCAAGCTCAATGAAAAGAGGCTGACAGGGCTCACGTGGATGGCATTTTTACATTATTCAGAAAATTTTCTTTTGCAATCTAAATGTCTGGGTACGAAAGGATGAGTTTCCCCAGAATATTATGCCATATCTCAGACGGGAATGTACATTTGCAAAATACGCGCAACGAGCTGCATGAAGGCTGACAGAATTTGAAAGAATACTGAATGCGTAACTTAATGAACTTAATTTAGTGTTTAATTCCATTTATGTTATATGTAAATTGCATTTGAGGTTGGACTGATTTGAGAGACCTAAAAATTTTTTCATCTTAACATCAGCTAATTGCGTATTGTTCATTTTCATTAGAGCATACGATGCCGATTTGAAACGCAAAACTGCATTGAGGCAGTTTTTCCTTCGTTAACTATCAATTTGTTATTAAAAAACCAATTTGAAACTTCTGAAATTGAACTATTTATTGTTTCTTTTTTGCAGAGAACATTCGTGTCATCGGCAAACAGAACTGTTCTTCCATTTTTAATAAATAAGGGCATATCGTTTACGTACAACAGAAAGGATAGGACCTAAGATCGAACCTTGTGAGACCCCCATGTTCAATTGGCAAAGAATTGGAAAGATAAGTAAATAATATCCTTTCGTGCCAGTACGGTATTTCTACTCTTTGAGGTCGATGTTTAAGGTACGAGGTTATCCATTCTAAGGCAATACCACGAATTCCATAAGAAGGTAATTTTGAGAGCAAAATGTTATGGTTAATAACGTCAAAAGCTTTCGAAAGATCTAAAAATATCCTAATGGGTTCTTCTTTTTGGTCCATTGATGAAGCAACATCTTTAGGAAAAGTGTTTTTGGACGTTTACTTTCGTGCGCTTTGTTTGAATCGGTATCAATATATAATAAGACGGTAATAAATTAACTTAATATTACAAATCGTAGTTTTAATTAGTTTATTAGTTTATATATAGGAACTGCAGTCAGATGCAGCAGAAAAACATCCGTGTAGGTACTTGCAAAAGATTAACATACTGCACAATAATGTTCAATCTCTTACAAATAAAACAGTTTTCGAGGTAGCTCTAGAGAGTGATTTAAATCAAATGATGTTCTGTGCTCTACAGAACATAGGTTACATTCCAATTAACCATTTCCGAATTCGAAACTTTTACCTCGCTCGCTATTATTGTTGAGAAAGGGAATCGCAAGGTCCTACTTATGGGGGTTCTTGTATTTATGTTAGAAATATAGGCGATTCTATCTTCTTGACAGAATTAAATGTGTATGGCGTTGAAAATGTGTTTCAAATTTCTGTTATATATATTCCTTTGCAAAACATTAAATTACTTTACATCTCAGGCCTCCCACAAAGAGAGCTGCAGGTTATAGTTTGTTCTTAGAAAAACGAGATAACACTAAACAAAGTCAGCAATCGCTCTTTTGAATTCATTGTTGTATGTGGAAATATTAGCATTAATTTTCAGGTCGAATTTTGCGAGAAAGAGCAGTTTCTCAATTAATTAATTACTTCCTTCAATTTAGATATTACAATAAATGTACATACACGGAGCACACTAAATAAACTCTAATCTGCATGATTCTGTTTTACATTATAATTTACATCATCCCTATTTTGAAAATACAGTTTTCTCTATCACATACCATTTTTTGGCAATTACTACGTTTATGATCAATGTATTGGACATACCTAGTATATTACTTCTGTTGAAAGGAAGCAAATATCGAGAAATACGTTGTTGAAATTGTTACGTTTGACAACACTATAGCACGCATCAATACTTATCTTATTTTTACAGAAATTCATGTTGAGTATACTGAAACGAATATTGCGTCATCTGCCGGCGTCTTCCCAAAGTAGACGGATCCGAGATACGGGCGGAGGTATACATCTCCCGGTGCTCTCCCGAACTAGATGGTTTCGGAGTATGCACAAATTGGGACATCTGCCGGCGGCCCCCCGAACTAGTTGGTCCCAGAGTATGCGCGGATTGCGATATCTGCCGGCGGACCCCCGAACTAGATGGTCCCGGAGTGTTCGCGATGTTTATCGCAAGTTCCAGAAAATTCTAGGCGGGCGCATGTAGAGTATAAATACGCCGCATCAGGCGGCTCCGGGTCAGTCTGATGTCTGAAATGGAAGCGGAGCTGTGAAGTGTGTGCATCGCGGTGAATAGCAGTGCAGCGGGCTGTGTTCAGTGACGTGACGGTGGCCAGCGCCGTGAACTGTGGTCAGTGCATTGGACAGTGGTCAGTGCTTAGAACTGTGACAGTGCAAAAGAAGTGAACAGTGAAAGTAAATAATCATGAGAAGTGTAGTGAAAAAAATAAAGAGAAAGTGTGTCGTATCAAGAAGTAATCAAGTGAAGACTATCTGTACATAAAACAAGGCTTTTTAGCGTGCCTTTAAGAAACAAAATAAACGTTTTTGTTAAAATAATATGTGTCCTGAACGACTGAAGAATCTTAACTCGGGAAGAATGTCGCATGCCTGAATGTCGTATGCCTGAAGCTCTAATACGGCTATACAAGCATGTCTTTGAATGCAGTGATGGTGTAAAAGGAAAGACTGATATTGTTCGTCACAGAATAGACATCGCAAACGCTACACCGATTCGCCAAGCTGCTAGAAGATTACCTCTGTCAAGCAAAGAAGAAGCAGATTAGATTAATAAAGACCTGAAAAAGGATGGCGTATTCGAATCATCAAGCAGTCCGTGGGCCTCTCCTGTCGTATTGGTAAAGAAGAAAGACGGGTCGACTCGGTTCTGTGTCGATTTTCCACAGATCAACAATGTAACGAATGATAGCTATTCACTTCCCCGTATTGACGATATGATGGACACGCTATCTGGAGCCAAGTCCTTGTCGACACTTGACCTGAAAAGCGGAGACTGACAAGTAGAATTAGATCCCAGAGATCGAGAGAAGACTGCATTTAACATCGGATCAGGTTTGTGGCAGTTTACAGTAATGCCTTTCGGACTGTGTAATGCTCCATCTACATTTGAAAGATTGATGGAAACCGTGCTGAGAGGTCTGTCGTGGGAGTCTTGTCTTGTCTATCTCGATGATATAATTGTCGGAAAATCTTTCGAGGACCATATCAAGAACCTAAATCACGTGTTGAAGAGGTTGGAAGCGAACTTGATACTCAGCCAAGAAGTGCCATTTATTACACAAGCAGGTGAATTACCTTGGACATGTAGTATCTGGCACGGGAGTAGAACCTGACTCAGAGAAGGTTAAAGCTGGAAACGAATGGCCAGTCCCAAAGGATAATGATTGATACTGACGCAAGTAACGTTGACATTGGAGGAGTATTATCGAAAATACAATATGGACGAGAGAGGGTCATCGGTTATTACAATAAAGCGCTATCAAAGCCAGAACGCAACTATTGTATAACCGAAGGAGAATTACTTCCTGCGATGAAATCCGTTGAGCACTACTACAAATATCTCTACGGTAGAGAATTTCTTTTGTGAACGAATCATGATGCTTTGAAATGGCTGCTAAACTTCACGAACAAAGGTCAAGTCGCCAGATAGATTGAAAGATTGCAAGAATCCACATTTAGAATAGAATATCGGAGTGGAAGTAGTCACCGGAATGCCGATGCTCTCTCCAGATAACCGTGTCCTGAAAACTGCAAACACTGCCGTCATGCGGAAGAGATGTACCTTAAGGTTCACTGTCAGTAATGACCAATGGCAACCCAGTGAACTTCAGAAAGATCAGAAAAAGGATTCAGAATTGGAACATGTTTGGGAATGGAAAATGGCAAGACGGAGACCAAGTTGGCAAGAAATAGCTCTCTGTTCTTCAGCTGTAAAATCGTATTGGGCGCAGTGAGATTAGATTGCTGAAGAGGAAGGTGTTCTTAAACGAGTTCTGGAAAGTAAAGATGGCTCTCAGAAGAGGACGCAGATGTTGTTAACAAGAATAAGGGTGCCTAAAATATTGAGGATATTGCATGATGGAACTTCAGGAGGACATCTTGGTATAACGAAAACGCTCGAGAACGTACGCAAACGATTTTACTGGGCTAATTGTAATCCAGACGTAAACATATGGTGCACAAAGTGTTAAGTTTCTGCTACTAATAATGGGCCACATAAAAAGAGAAGAGCGAAGATGAGGCAATATGACGTTGGAAGTCGTCTCAAACGAATTGCCATTGACCTGGCTGGCCCATTTCCAATGTCAAATGATGGAAACAAATACACACTTGTGGCCATGGATTATTTTAGCAAGTGGGTTGAAGCATATCCCCTACCTAACCAAGCGGTCACTAATATCTCCGAAGTACTGGTTAAGGAATGGGTGAGCCGATTTGGTGTGCCACTAGATTTACATTCAGATCAGGGACGGAACTTCGAATCTGCAGTGTTTCAAGGAGTGTGTGAACTTCTGGGAATACGGAAAACAAGAACAACTTGTCTTACATCCGTAGTCAAATGGAATGGTTAAACGCATGAACACAACAATGGGAAAATATTTAGCAAAGGTCGTGTCAAGTCACCAACGCGACTGGGATCAATACATACATATTTTTCTTCTAGCCAACCGCTCTTCTGTTCATGAGACAACTGGGCAAACACCCGCTAAAATCCTTTTCGGCCGGGAACTACATCTACCATGTGATCCACAGTTTACTCGTAAAACTAAAGAAGAAATAACCGGCGAAGACTTTGTAAATGACTTAAAACAAAAAATGGACGTAATTCATAACCAGGTGCGTGAAATAATCCATATCGCAAGTAACAGGATGAAAGACTGGATGACATCAGAGCTGAAGGAGGAGATTATCAACCTGGAGATCATGTTTGGCTGTTTAACCCCCAAAGACGCCGCGGTTCGTGTCCAGAATTACAACGACAGTGGGAATGACCGTACGAGAAAGCGAAGATGATAAATGACGTTGTCTACCGAATTAAAAAGTTGAAAAAAAAACAAACAAAAAAACACGAGTTACTGGAGTTACTGGAATGATGGAACATTATGAACACACCTTTCCGACTCATTGCCAATTGCAGTCCCACAGGAATCGATTTTAGGCCCTATTCTCTTCCTACTATACGTAAAAGACAAGCCCTTGGTAATTGGAAACGGAAGAACTCTTCCCAGATGATACCAATATTCTTTGCAATAAATAAACCGTAAATAATCCAATATCAGATATTTCTAATTGGTTCCGTAATAACACAATAATAAACAACAAGACAACGGTTTCAATGCATTTTTCTATTTCAAATATACAATTCTGTATTCCATTGAAAATCAACGGTGTGCCATTGAACGTTATGACAAAACTTTTTGGTCTCTCAATTCAGTCAAACCTCAAATGAAAAGTCCATTTAAATGAATTGAACACAAAATTAATTTCATTATGCTACGCGTTCAGAATTCTTGCAAATTCAGTCAGCCATCATACTGTTCCATGTGTATATTTCGCGAATGTTCACTCCCGCCTGAGATATGGCATAATATTCTGGGGAAATACATCTTATAGACCCCAGACTTTTAGATTACAAAAACGAATTGTACGAATAATAACCAAATCCCCCCCCCACGTGATTCATGTAAGCCTCTCTTCATTAATCTAGGAATTGTACCATTACCTTGTCTGTTTATTTACGAATCAGTGGTTTTTGTCAAAAATGACTTGCTTAAGTGCGGGAATATATCTTCAGAAAATGCCGATGTCTATAATACTCGACGTAGTAATCATATTAATCAGGTGACAGTATTAACAGTTCATTACAAAAAATTCACAAACAATACATGCACATTATTTAACAACACTTTGCCAGATGACATTCGATATAATGATAGAATATTCGATTAAATTCGATACAAAAGTTTAAATCGCTAGTAAAATCGTTTCTTCTGCACAACTGTACACAATTAGAGACTATACTGACCATCAAAAGAAAAGTAACATTAATTTTAATAGTTATATTTAATGTATTATTTACTATTTGGACTGTAGAATTCAATGACCTCCATCTCGATAAGGTTTTTCATCCGTGATCCTTTGAGCAAATGCTGAGATGGTCCTTCGTTTTGCTTCTGGACATAAATGTAGCTTCATTATCTCTGCACGTCTTCTAGAATTCAGTGGGAATTCAAATTGTCGTTCTCTATGTTTTCGCGGCAGGAAGTATTATTTCTTTACGAAGGACATGAAGGATAAGAGCCCAAATTTATAGCTAATTTACTATTGAAAATATATCTTATTTCATCGGAGCAAATATTTTTTGTTAACAATTCTTGCAAAAAACCCTCATTTTTTTCTTTATTCAAAATTCAAATAGTATATGGCTTAGGGTAGGGATCACAGAATTATGAAATCGTACACAGAATTCACTTCTCTCCGAAGCACGTCACACACAGTTTTTCACTGTTTTTGACGATAATTAAATAAACAAATATAAGTCTCATTCAACAATGACTGGACGACAATGTAAATATACAGGATATAAATACATGCAATACTATGAAATACATATAAACATATCTAAAAATGAATTAGAAATTTTACAGTTAACAATATTAACGCCAAAGCCATTTAACCAGTAATTCTCTCCTAAAATGTGCATTCAAATGCAAAGATGTGGTGAATTTTGAGATGTATGTTCGAAAAGAATATTATCTATTGTCCGCACAAAGCCGTTCACTATCTGAAAACATCTATGTCATCTCTTCTATGTGGCATGTATGGGCATTTTCTTTTCATTTTACATTAAACTAGAGGTGCTACAGAATGACACAGACTATCTCGTAGTAAAGATTTCTAATTTCCTTGGTGTGAACTGGTACTGTACAGTCTTGCTCCTTGTCCTTGCCTGTTGCCATCTATAGTCGCCTAAGTACTTTTTTTGAAAATTTCTCAACTTTCCGATTTATCTCAACCAAATAGCAGAACCGAAATATTATTTTAAGAATATTAAAGAAGAGTCCTAAATAGCAATTTTCATTGTAAAATTTGGAGCAGTTTTTAATAAAATGGCGTTAAGCGTTACTGTAAATGTAAAATTTAAAGCTCTTTTTCACAGATATGTATTGTTTTTGAAAAACGCCATTTGAAGTAATTTGACGAATTTTCATTTTAAATTTGATAATGTATATGGTGAAAACTATCATATAAAAGGCGTGAGCGATATTTAAAAAAATTATATTTGTATAATTTTTGAAATAACAAAAGATTACACTAAAACACACTTTACGGCGTATTAAACAGCACAATTAGGACTAGTCATTGAAAAAGTTTGAAGAAAAAAATTGGAAGCATTTTGAAGAAAACTGCGTTTGAGTGTTTTTGAATAAGCGGGATTTTGAGCTCATTTTTACAGAAAACTGTTGAGTTTTTGAAAAACTTTATTTGTCATTATTTATAGCACATGAACTCATAAATATAACAATGTGAATAAATCGCATCTAATGTAAATATTACCGTCGTAAGGAACGAGTCAAAAATATAACATTTTGAATTGAATTGAATTTGCCTTATTTTACGTGGCGAGACTCAGGCCATGAGGCCTGCTCTTCCGTCTGACCACGCAAATTCCGCTACGCTCCTTTCACCAACCATGGGAGAAAAAAGGTATTACTTGGGCGACGAAACAGGCGATTTGAATTTAGCTCAGAGGCGTCATTTAGGCTTGAGGATCTTTTACATGCAGTAAATCTACTAACATGGGACAGCCGGCTTTACTTCCCCTCCGAAGGAAGGCGTACGAAGGATTTTTTCGCCCTTAAAAATCTACGGCTTCGATCGGGTTCGAACCCGCAAACTTGGGTATAACAGTCCGATACGCTAACCATTCGCCATCGCATTTTTGTAATTTTTGAAAAATAAAGATTTTCTCAAAAACAACTCCAAACTTTTTCTTAAAACCTTCTTCAAGGATGGGGCAAAATGTACTCTATAAAAAGACAAAACGCCATATTGCGGAATTTTTAATCTAGCCTCTCAAGCCGTTTATATTGACTTTGTCGGCGATTTGTTTACATTATTGTATTGACGAGTGCATGTGCTTGAAATAATGTTGTATTAAGTTCATGAAAACTTAAGCTTTGTGTGAAAATGAGCTCAAATTTCTGATTTTTTCAGAAACGCTTAAATGCCATTTTCTCGAAAATGGCTCCAAGTGTTTTCTTCAAACTTTTCCAACGGATAGTGTTAACTGCACTGTTTTATACCACAAAGTTCAGTTAGGGATATTCTTTAGCTTTTTTCTAAAATTACACAAATGTAATTTTTTAAAACATATGTCACGCCGTTAATAGGCACATTTCCAGCCATTATCAGCACTATTGTCGTCGTGAGAGGTAGTACTTGAA